>VOMN01061291.1:2664-18420 GCA_014899125.1 Orchestia grillus
TGCGAGTGGGAGCGGCCTACTGCAAGTGGGAGCGGCCTACTGCAAGTGGGAGCCGCCTACTGCAAGTGGGAGCGGCCTACTGCAAGTGGGAGCCGCCTACTGCAGGGGCTCCTCCAGGGCGCACGGCCTCACCCGGCTTGCAGCGGATGCAGACCCCGTCGTCGTCGCGCAGGGGCACCCCCGTCTCTGGGTCCACCTTGATGAGGGCGCATGGGTACACGGAAGGTATCAGCACCGACAGGAACCCAACAGCACCCACACGACCGTCAATGTTCACTGCAGCAAGATGTGGTCGAATCAATATTTCAGTACAATTGGTAAAAAAAATACGAGTATATCAGAACATTTCAAAATAGTATTTTACAGTACTTCAAAATTAAACCAGGGAACAACGCTTCAGGTTAATCAAGAGTAAGTTTTGTGTGAGGGTTGTTATTATTATGTGATGCATGTAATTCGTATGGGATCATTCGATACATGGCAGGAGGATTCCTCTGAAGAAAATTTCAGAGAATAATGCACCTCTAACCTAAGAAATTACCGGCTGCGTCTACAATGATCGTGACTCGCAATTATATTCAGGTTTAATCCCCATTGCTGCTCACTAAGGGTGACCATCAGAGGAACTTAGAAAACATCTCCATCACATGGCTTCACAAGGGTACAATATATCAGTTCTTCTCCAGTTGGCCCACTGAGCAACAGTCGGCAAAAAGAGAGAGCAGATGTTAGCGAAAAATGTCGGCTTCACGGTGCTCGGCCCACTGCTGATGGAGACAGACTGGAAGAAATTTAGACAGAGAGAGACAGACTGGGAAAATTTTTATACAGAGAGATACAGAGTGGAGCAGAGTAAGGATGCGGAGGACAACATTCGTGCCTACAGCAGACTGCCGATCTTCCCACGAAGGGAACATCAGTGGCAAGCGCTTCAAAGGTACAATGATGAGGACAGACACTGGGTTCAGAGCCCTGAGGTGCACAGGCATCCTATGAGTCCTCCGAAGAGCGCTCAGTCTCCCCTAGCAGCGCAATACCACTCAACGTGTGTCCCTGAGAATAGAGTGCAAGGACGTATAAACTAAGACGGAGCTAAACAATCCAAACGACATTGCAATTAAAGCGTCAGCATGAGGCCTCTACACCAGCACATCATGCTGACCCAAAGCTCCTCACACGTGCATACGAACGAGTCATTAGATGTAGAGGTCATGGTTAAGAGAGTTATACAAGGTACACCATCATAAATAAGAAGAACAAATTTAAGAAGGGAAATGAATCCTAGTAATGCCATATTTTCATATCCCAAAAATTTCACCAACTCTCCTCGATCACAATAGATGTAAGAGATTGGGCAAGAGGTTGCACTAGAAGCCTTGTAGCTTATTCGGGCCCACATGTGGTATATATCCTGATCCCGGTTCTACGTCATTCCTCATTTGATTGTAAGCCTGTATCTGATGTAAATTACTTGTGATAAATAAATGTTTACAATGAACCAGAGCCATGACAGACAATCCGTCACAAGGCTCCCTCCCTCGAGTGGTAGAAGGCAACCCACACAAAACCCTTGACCAGGCCCGTAGAAGTAGGGAAGATAACACGGGCGAAGAAGGAGGCTGCGAGGCCCTGCACACTTGCCTATGTTAGCGTTGCCTTCAGTCGAGCCGTAGAACTCGCACACGCGCGGGATGGCAAAGCGGTCCTGGAACTGCTGCCAGATCTGGGGACGCAGGCCGTTGCCGAACACAACTCGAAGCTGAAACATGGGACGCGTGTTAACTTGTAATCATACGGTTGGGAAGAAATTTAAAGGTCAAGCTTGATCGTTCACAATTGTCTTACAAATACACAAGACGGTAAGGTCTATTACTAGCGGGGAACAGCTCGTGTTAACTGGTGATTCCCAAGCTTCCACAAGAGCGGCAAGCGTCTTAAGGCCCGCCCACTCTGTCAATCTTTGGAGCGAATTTCGTGCTCTTCAAGTCTCCGCGAACACGAACACATCTTACTCTCGGGCAGACGTGTGTGTTCTCCGACGGGTTGGAAATCTCCAAACATAATCTTTCGTACAAACAGCGAACTGCCGCTTGTTTATGTATTGTGGCTCCTCTGGCGGTTCGATAACTGCTTTATCTCATTAATTTATCAAGAAAAACTTTGCGTTTTCCATTATGCTCGTAGCTATTTTTTTGTTCAATTGATTTGGCTGTATTTTTTGACATTAGCGTACTAAAACTTGGAAGCTAATGAATATTCGATTTTATGGGAAAACGATTATTTTGGTAATCTTTCCATTTGATAATAGCTTATTATTGTCATATGATCCAATTTAAATTATGGATTAGATAAATTAGCATAAATAGCAGCTGGTAGCTGTATCATTAGTACTTGGCAATGAAGCTAGAGGACTTGTGATTTTTTAAACACAAGTAAAGACGTCATTACGGACATAAAAATAACATCCACATAATGAACAACGGCCAAGAAAAAAATTAAACACTAGTATACATCAATTCAATACACGTATTCAAGGAACAGTGACGTTTGTTTACATTGTGCACTCCGACAATTTCATGCGGCCGAATGCACAGTCAGGACACGATTCAAAAGAGTTGTTTTTGTTTGCGTTTTGGTGTGTCCGCGATTGATGGAGAGTTTGATAGTGTAGACGGGGCTTTAGAGACATGAAAGTTTAAAGAATCAAGTAGACCAGTCTAACGCACAGCACTCGCAAGCGAGTGTTGAACGAGTGCAAACACACCACTACACATTGCATCTTTCTTGATACAGTTCCTAGAAATGATTTAATCCTCACGCAACATTACCTAAGAATTATTTTACTTCATCATAAAAACTATGCTCATTACAGAGTTCAAAAGATAGATAACCTGACGCGCTACAGTCTACCTGGAAGAAGCACACATTAACCTCTTGCAACAACTCCTGCTGATGCTCAAGTGAGAGGATGGAGATAACTCCGAAGGTTGTTACAAGTCTTTAAGAACGGTGACTAGGACAGGCGGCCTCGCCCCCTATGATAACAACGCAACTCCTACCCACCCATCAGGAGCGCAACACCAACCCAGGTTCCATATCAAACCCGCTCTCATTTGACAGCGTCATGGGGAATCGAAGATTATGAACTATAGTGTGTGCACTTCACAAGCTCTGTTCCAGCGGAGCGTATTTTTGGGCTCAACAAACGTACCTCATGCACAAAATACCGTTTGCTCTGCAATGGAGCGAGACGTGTGCCCTGAAACCTGAGTAATTACACTCTAATAGAAATTAGAGCGGGTCTTCATGCTGTGTGAAGTGCACACATTAGAACATTAGTTCGTTTAAAGCTCTCTATCCCCATGAAATGTGATCTAAAGCGAGCGAAAGGAAGGAACCATTTACTAAAGTACAGACTTCAGAAAATGGAAAATCTATGCTCAAGGTGTGTTTCCTCACAAGATCCTTTGGGCATAGGAACAGCAAGCTAACAACAACGAAGAACAAATGACAGTTGTCGACAAAGGTGTGAAAAAAAGTGGGCACGAAAGATAGAAGTTTTAAAGGCCAATCTATAGCTGAGGTAATGTAACCGTGTATGAGGTGCACAATGAAGAGGAGATCCCCAGGGCGACAGTTGGCCACAGCTCACCTGGTGCTGAGTGTCGGCGGCAGAAGGCGGGCTGTTGAGCAGATAGCGGCAGATCTCCCCGATGTACTGGGCAACCTGCCGCATAAGGTAGGCACCAGCCCCGAGCGTTACACAACATGTTCATTGCACGAATTGCTCGTGATTATACCTAAACGAACTACAGGGCACACCTCAGTACACCGGCGAGATATTAGAACTACATCACTTCTATGTAGAAAAAATAATTTTTTTAGAACTTTTGTGCAAAAGGCGTATCCAGTAACAGTATTATCCACAATGAAGTTTATAAAACAGCTGATCACACTAATATCATTGTAACTCAATACTAATAATTAAATATACAACTGCTGCCCACGCGGTAAATTGTTGCATAAAACAGAGACATGGGATCATTACAGAGAGGAATGATAAATAATACAATACTCCAAGCAAACGGCACACGAAAAATATACAAACAACTACAACTGAACACGAACTCAAAGGTCAGCAGAGCAACAAAAACACAACACGGGGAGGTGTGGAGCAGGCCCTCAGTGCACACACTCTGCCCCACCAAGCGTCAACAAGCTACAAACCTCACCATCACACCAGCACCACCACACACTCGTTATGAGAGCTCGTCAACAGACGAGCGGACACCAAGAGCAGCAAGGCATTACGACGCAACGTTCACAGTCGAAGATTGGGTCAATGGGCTTATTTTCCGCGCAAAGATGACAGTGTTTAGTACGAGCAACTGTACCGACTGAAGTAATATTTTCACAGTGGGACGAGAATACACAAGTATGACGCCTAGCCTCCAGGATGACTAATTGTGACTGATTCATTGAGGAATGCATCAGTCCAACATGACCTGCCCATGATGTGGGCAGGTCAGTACAACTATGATGGACTTCTGTACAAGTGCACTCTATTCTACGTATATGTATGAATTCGAAAATTAAATTGCAGCATTAAATTACGAATCGTCGGCTGTTTACTGATCCGTTGATCGTAGTATAACTCACAGCAGAGTTTTAGACAATGAGTTTCTAGTAAAATTTTTGTATTTGTGACTACGACGTATTTAGGTGCCCAAAATAAGAATGCAACTCTACTAATCGGGAATAACAAAACACACTCTCCAATTGACTCTACCATCTTATTGTTCGCTTTCGGGTTATTTAGGCGATTCTCGAATAAATTAACATGTAATTGAAGCCACCAATAGGATTGTCTTACTGAGCACACCACTCGCCCCAGAACAAATAAATATGTAAAGCAATAAAACTTACACTCAAACAACACGTACGACATAAAATAAGAAATCAACAGACAACACGGCCAAAATGAACTCCAAACGCTACGTATCTACTAGAAAATTAAACTCCTTAATTTCGACGAGAAGCAATAACTGTACGTAGATCTTGCAGGGTTCGATGATGATATCCTACGCCCAAGCGTGATGAAATACAATTAAAAGAGATCCAAATTATTTTTGGCTAATGAAGCACCAAACAAAAACAACAACAACGACCCCATCGCTTCCTGAACCGAAGTACGGAAAGCGCAAGGACTCGTCAAAAGATGGGCGGGACCACGTGACCATAGAGGAGCTTCCAGGAGCACCATACAATTGATGAGAAGTTCGCCTCTTTATGGAGCGAGACTTCAGGATTTAGTAAAGCCCATGATAACACAGCATCAATTGTATCTCATTTGATTTAGTTTTCTTTGAAACTAATCGCGTTGGCCACAGTCCACGGTGCCTCACTTTTTCAATTCATCGCGAACTGAAGAACCCTCGTAGAATTCAAATAAAACCACTTCTTATACTAGTGATCGCAATAGACCACCAACTGCACAACTAGGAAGATATGACCAATATGAACTTCACAAAGGTCGCGAACGTGTATTCTTAGTAATACGATACAAATTGTACAACATCGACCGTACCATCCTCGTGCGAAGGAGCACCAGTTCCAATTACCTAGCGGCTTCCAACAGTACACTGCTCTTGACGGTGAGTGTGGTAAGACCAACAATTTACAATCTCTAGATCGTGCACCGCAACAAACCGTGCGTAGCACCACTAACCGTGCAGCCGTACCGCTGACAGTCAGGGAAGTAGCTGCGCACTGAGAACTTTTTCTTGATGGCGACAGTGACGCCGTCGGTGAACGTCATACCCACTCCGATGTTGCCCCCCACTGTGTGGTAGAGCGGCAGCGGCTCGTACAGGACGTCCTCAGAGTTGATGTTGACCATGCACAGCATCCCCACCGCAGCGAACAAGTACCTGGGTACCTCGGGACTTAGCTTTGCGCAGGTGCACCTCACGCGGCTCCGTCTGTCCGTCACCGCAGAGCCTCACAAACGGGTGAGCAGGTCATAGAATGACGGCCTCATTTCGAAATACGGTTCGAATGGTATACATGTTCAAGATGATCATGATATTCAGGATATCTAAGGGTTTTAGTCTTTAACAGATATCTCTGGGTTAAAATAGGAAAACTATTTGATCACAGCTTCAGATTGACACTGATTTTTTTAATAATTACGGGCCTATTTTCAGGTGGTACTTTGCCAGCAACAAACAAACTCTTCCAAGCACGAGGATGTCCGAAATAGGAAAGCAGTGAAAGAGTAACCCAAAAAAAGGTTTAATCTTTACTGCCATTTATTTCATAATAAATACGAGGAAGTAACTCAGAAATTCATACACGTCAAGTAGAATGAAATGTGTAGAAGAAATGAGCTCACTAACAATTGACGGAGCAAATGATAAGGCCCACATACAGGAGAAAAGGTTAGAAAATAAAAAGAAATTTCTTTAGAAAACTATTGGCAAACAAGAACCAAGAACGAGGAATGAGAAATGGTCTGTTAACTAAGTAAATTCTCAAAACGACTATCAATTCAGTTTTTAGTGAAAAATTAAAGATGTACAAAATAGCAAGTTAACACACGTCATAATAAAAATGCCAGAACATGGTCGTCCAGAGCAATGACACGGAACCTTTAAAAAATGTAAGAAAGACAAATTTGCATTAAATTTAAAAAATGGTTCCCCATCGTACAAGAGAAACTAAGGAGCAAATGTACCTGCGAATCTCAGAATGAACACAGAAGAAAAATATAGCAAACCATTTCACACCTTTTGCGTGATGAACTGGTATGCGAGTGAGTGAGCTAGACCTTATTTTGGAATTGTGCATGAATAAAGACCTAAACCATGAAGCGGTTGCACTCTATGAGACCCAAGGAGACGCAGCTAAGAGAGGCTCACGCCACCCAACACCCACACCGAATGCATGCTAGGATAGGGCCAGCACGGAGCCCGGCAGGGATCACAGCACAGCGGTCCTTATGTCGTACGCTAAACAAAGCAAGACCACGCACTTACGCCACACAACTACAGGTTGAACATCCCAAATCCGGCAAATTCCTTACTTGAGGCTTGCCAAACCACAGGTGATCCTCAAACACCAAGTAACGCTCCAGAACAAAGAGCACAGCGCCGCCGCATCCGAGCGACGGCGCGGCAAATTGAAATTATGCCGGATACAAGAGTCGCCGAATGACAGAATTTCGGATTTAGGAAGTTCAAAGCATACATGGATGTGGAACGGCCAGTGCGCGCGTCACGCAGCTGTAGCCGTGGCAACCAACGCGCGCACATCAATAATTTGAGGAATAGCATGAGGGGAGCAGCCCACACAATGAGAATCTAACAGCACGTCTCGTCGACTTTACTCGAAAACTAGAACTTCAAAACATAATAATAATAATAATAGTGGGGTAACTTCAAAACATTAAAGCACAACTTATATCGTCATTGCATCACTACAAGATCCCAAACGTTAACAATGATAACAAAGGCTTCGATCCACTCGACGAGTAGCTTATTTGTCTCAAATTTATGCAATTACTCTAGATGGATTTCAGTAAGATTACAAAGAAATAACGTCAATGGATCATAAAATGAGAGCACATTTCATCAAAGGTGTAAGGCAAAAGTAAATGAATTGAACTTATTTGTTCAAATGAACTCGAACTTTTCGAAGTTGAATGAACTCGACTTTTGAAGCAGGATGTTCCTTTGACTGTGTATTTGAAAACAAAGAAGCTACCAGTCGTGTGGGTCCGCGATGTGTTAGTGATGAGAAATTGGTACAGCGGCTAGTGCGCACCGTAGCTTTGTATTTTATGCAGTCGGTCCAGAAGTGGGAGGTTGAAAACTTGGTCCTGAGGGCAGTAGCGTTTCCACAGAACAAGGTCATACCAACGACCATGATACCGGCGCTCATATGAAACAAAGGCAGCGGAGTGTACACCACGTCTGAGACATCGAACCCCATCACCATCAAAGTGCCTTCGCCAATGAACAGGGCTCTGGGAAGTGAAAACCCGGGGGTAGTTCTACGGAATAACGGGATACGATCGTAAAAAAAACCTGGCGCACAGATGAGTCGACACCCGTCTCGGTCTGAGGACTCGATAGATAAAAGGCACAGCACCATATGGTAAGTCAAGATAAGAGAGTGATACCTGGGGTCGTTAGGTATGCAGTATTGTTCATTGTTGGCAAGAAATGAAAGTGGCCAACACGGATAAGTAGTGCAAGCAGAGAGCATGAAAAATAACACCTAGAGATGCGGCACCAATTAGAAAATTCATGTCTTGGCACATTTCTTGCAATTACGCAATTCACAATTACGTCAATTACATTAACAGTACCTACGGTGGTGCAGATGCCGGGTCACCAGAATGCACGCGTCAGCTGCTATGAATATCGTTATAGTTTGCAGCATTCTTTCATTGGCAAAGGCGAGGCCTTCACGCCATAAGCAAGGTTACGACAGGCACAGAAAGAAATGTTAATTTGAATTCAACTTCTCACGATTATCTGATTCTGCGACTGCCAGATTGGAGCACAAAGAAGCTTCAGACGCTGACACAGTTGGTTCTCAAACGAGAAATTCATTTATAAATTCATTACATCTTCAAACGTGCGTAGTACACTCTACGTAGTAAATCATTTACACAACACAAGTCTTGAGACATGCGAGGAAGTGGCTGCGGTTGAAACGTAAGGGGGCGAAGGTCACTTGGATCTCCATCTCACCAGGGGCACTGTGACACTACAGTAGAATGGCTGTCTTCTATGCACGAGGTTATAGGTCCGATCTCATGCGTGTGCTACGACAGATATTCATGTGGTCACGGAGCGCTTCCCTTGAAAAGGTGCGATTAAACCTCGCATTCCCCGCTCCATGCATGCGTACCACCGGGTACCGGCTCGGCTGGGGGTAACCGTCATGGCGTTTTATCAATAATTAGAAGGAATTGAAAAACCGGAATGTTGTGACGTCAAGCTAATCGAAATATTCCATTTTTTTGCTTTTCACTAGACCTTCCACCCTAGGCCACGCAGCAATAATTTCACTACGACCTCCATCGTTCATTCGCCTGAAGTAACTTCAGTACACTTAGCAAGTGGATGTTTCACGCGCACGTTAGTGTCAAAGAACAAGTTACCTATTTACCTACGTGGATATGTACTCAAATATGTGAATGTATGTAGTCTCTTAGCCAAATTGCTAAATTCATACCATATTTTTGACCCTAATATTTAATATTAACCAATTCATTCAGTTCTTGTAACTTACATACCTAGTGTAACCTTAAGCCATCTTTGTTATAAATCATTGATGTATTGTATGCCTTCATTTCTATATAGGTTGCCCTAGAAGCCTTGTAGCTTATTCGGACCCACATGTGGTATACGTCCTGATCTCGGTTCTTCGTCATTCCTCATTTGATTGTAAACCTATATTTGATGTAAATTACGTGTGGTAAATAAAAGTTGCTAAACAAAGGATATTCAAGAACACCATGAAGATCCGTGAGTGATAAAATCGGAAAACTTGTAAATGACTTCATGCTAATGTTCACGTCCAAGAAATGAGACACCCCAGGTAATGTATTTCATTGAACCCTTGTAATTTCATTCGTACCACGAATAATCACGCAAGTCCTGAGTCGTTAGTTCAAAAACTTGTGGCAATATTCAGCTCGTTTAAAATCTTTTCATTACCAACAGAGCCATATTTACACTCGGTTTTAAAATTTGATGTTTGAAACACAGATAACAGTGAACATTAACGCTCAACTAACGACTTGCTTTAAACGCCCCCTCCCATCGGCCACGCCCAAGACTTCAGCAAATTTGCACTTACAATGCCTCAGAGATACACTTGTGGGAAAAGTTACGTGGCGATCATCACACTGATGGGCGGCCTTTTAAGAAGGTCGCGCTAAATCTTCATTTCTCAAGGGTAAGAGTATGTCTACAGACCAAACTCGGGACCTCAGGACCAGGAGGCATGCACGCTACTTCTTGCGCTGCGGAGCCCTCACTCTAATATTTCGCCGTCCATCCATAAATTTATAACATAATTCATGAAAAAATTTGAGTGGCCAAAATTATAGAAAATTACACATGCTCTGGCGAGAAAGTTAGACTGGGTCTACAAGGTGAAGAAAAGTTTCTTTACTAAAGACCGGAGTTAGAATATCTAGTCGAACGTGTTTGTGTAATTCACAGACCTAGAAGAAAGGGATCACAGACGTCAATTCTCTCGTACAGCGCTGACACCGACCACACGAGGACAACCGTATTCATGCGCACATCATCGATGCTGCTTAAAAATGACTGCATTATTGGTGCAGTCTGTTCTTAGATCATCCGGGGTACTGATACCCTATAACCTCCTATAAGCATTAGCCCACTGTACAACTGAGTAAAAATTAATGAACTGAATATTTTTATGAAACATTATCTTACAAACACATGTAACATTCTCTCATTCATTTGTCAAAGCTCGGTGAAAAAGGCTCAGGAATCTTCTGATCAACTTGTTAATATTTTGTTATGCATTTTGCTACTTAGACTCGTCCAGAAGTATGTACAATTCCTTATTTCCATGGATTCTTTTTCGAAATCATACGCTGAGATCATACTCAATTTGAATATAGGTTAGCACATCACTGGTTACAGCCACACCAAAACTAACGCATATCTTCCTGTCAACACAAGTATATAATGTGCAAATGGCAACAAGTCAGTCCGTATAGTAGATATAAAAGTACGACTAATGCCAACATAAGAAAGAGTTTCATGAAGTAAAGAATTCACAGAAATATGGAACATTCTTAATGATTTCGGTATCTATGCCATTCCGTTCATAGGAGGCATGAGAAAATCGATCTCCTGCAATAATGGACGTCTTTACCTTGAGTGGGTGATGACAGCCGCCTTAGGCAGGCCGGTGGTGCCGGAGGTGTAGATGTAGACGATCTTGTCCGTGAAGTTGACGGAGGCTTGCTCAGGGGGCACCACCGCAGGGGCGTCCTTCACGAGGGCGTCCAGGTCCTGGGAGTCTGCACGTCACATATAGGGTGGTTAAATTTGAAGGCCCGATGTTGATTTTCAATAAAACACAAATTAGGTTCATAATAAGCCTGAATAACTTTAACGCGTTGCTCGATTGTGTATCTTACCATGGTTCAAATTGAGTTAGTCTGAAATAGAGAAATGTCAAATTAAATGCAGAAAAAACTTGACGTTTAGGTGTGGTTCACATTCAAAATCGGCCTGTACAATTTACTCACCCTTTACAAGTGTGAGGCGCACCTCTGTCCACCTCAGGTGCCGCACATAACATCTCATTCGTTGGGTGCAGTTGAACCTCTCATGACCAGACTAATAAGAGTGAGCGAGAGATAATCTATTGACGTGAATTTTCCGCCTAGGACTATTCTGGACACATGTGATGGACATTCTGGCCAATGGAATGAATGTGAATTAAGACGGGTAGATATCGTCCGCAGCATCCAATAAGCGTTAATATACGGTGTCCGTAGACGACAACCTCAACTGTGCAATTATGGTAACGCCATGACAAGAGCTTCACCCGGAGCTGGCGATTGGGGCAGCCCAGCATGCGTCTATTGAGGCGCGGGTTCTGTCACACTCGCTGCCCCGTCCCACAGTGATAGATTCACAATGAACTCGCTACAAAGAATGGTCAATGCAAGGCAAAAGAAAGATGCCATTTTGCAATGTAAGAAATTAGGCTATGATCTCGCGTCACATCTAAGCTGTTGAAACGCGTTGTCCTGAATCAAATCACGGCGCTAGAGCTGGAGAGAATTTTTACGAATGATGTCTAGCAATAACTCCTGTAGGTACTAAGTTTCAAAGAGCATTTTTTTTTCTATACAGAATGCGGCTATTATCATCGTTATAAGAGCATTTTCCATTTTTCAATTTTAATAAATTTTAGCTTCCAGTCTTGAATAAATTGTAATGATTACTTTCATATCCTCCAGATTATTTTTGACAATAAGTTCTAAGCTCGAAACGTTCAACATAAATTATTCTGAGAGTCTTTTCTCAGCAACCTTTATTACTGATTTACTTGTCAGAAACAGTACACGAAATCTCTATAAGGAGCTACATGTACCCCAGCTAGCTAGAGATGCAAGAAACTACGGCCCCCATAGCGGGAGACCGCGAGAGGTCATCGTATCTCGTGAGACACTTGGCTCCGGAGAGGACTCTTGGAGTATCGCTCGTGGTGAGCAGAGAAATACATGCGATATGAAATTTTCTTCAAACGTGGCGAGTGAGAACAGACCAGGACACGAGACTATTCATCTCGGAAGCAATTGTGGGCGAATGAACCCCAGTTTTGAAATGGCTCGGCAGCGCATAGACTGTAGACCTTCACAACATTCCTAAATGCGTGCGCATCTTAACTAGAGTTACGAAAATGACCAGCACTCAGAATGAAACTTTATTGCACTAATTGCGCGATGAAATAAAGAAGAAGTAAAAATGACTCTCAGAGAAAATTTAGAACGTGGACTCACTCTCCAATGGCGTCTTGGAGCTGTCGAGGCTTGTTCCAAACACGTAGACGGGCAGTGAGGAGACCTCTGAGCGGATCTCTTCAATGGCTGGAAAAATATACGATTTGATTATTACTTAGTTTAAAGCTCCCTATCTACATGAAATGTGATCCAAAGTGAGCGAAGAGAAGGAACCATTTTGTATGGACTGTGGAGAACGGGGAATCTATGCGCAAGGTGTGTTCCCACACAGGATCCCCAGCGTATAGAAACAGCATGTTGAGAATGAAGAAGAAGAGATGGTAAAAAAGGTGTGAAAATTGAAAAAAAAAATGGGCACGGAAGATAGAAATCTCAAATGCCTATCTATCACTGAGGAAACCTAAACCCTAAACACGTAGCGTTTCCCAAGTGTAATTTGGTTCACGAAACACAGCGTTCGCACCCATCGTTCTGCAGTCGCGAGCGAGAGACGTAGAGCGTCCTTCTGAAGTATGGAATGGATGTCCAGTTAGTGCACTGCCTAAGGCTAAAGATTCCTACTCCAGAAAATGGTTTCAGTCAGAATAACTGCATGAAAAATATCCAGCCTTAATAGCAGATAGGTAGGTCTTACAACTAAAAAAAAAGCATTACGTAAAATCAAGGCAGTTTCTGGGCTCAGACAAAATTAACAATAACGCACTTTAATAATATTAGCAGTGCATATGTGAGAATCTTTTGTACAAAATTACTAAATATACAGAATACATAAACAAGGTGTGTTGGACTGAGGCCATTTTCTTGAATTTGAAATTTTCTCGCAGTGATTCTCAACCTGAGGATATATTAGCCGCAAAGCCATAGGTAATAAGCATTGCCTTCATTTAATCCCACTTCAATTACAAGAGAAAAACAGAAGATGAAACAATTAAATTACGTCAAGGTACAGATAAGCTACGATCAGCAGCAACATGGCAGTTACAGTGCATATTTTCTGTTACTTAACACACATTACAGCGTATATTTCCCTTCATTTGGTGACAGTATTCTTTTTCCTACGTTATACCCACAGTACATATTCTTCGTTGCTTAGCATACAACACACAGGCATACTCCAGCAGTATACGTCCAGTACAGATTTTCCTCAATTGTACACACAATACATATTTCCTCTATCACGGTTTACATACATATATATTTTCCTTATTTTCCTTCATTTAACCACAATGCAGGTAGCCTCCATATTCACACAGCACACACTTCCCTTCACTGCACACCCAGCATCCATGTTTGGTGAACGCCACTGGAGCAGCACGACCCCACAGCACACGGGAGGACCACTCACCGTGCTGCAGCTCGAGGACCACTCACCGTGCTGCAGCTCGAGGCTGCAGATGATGAGCTTGCAGTCGGCTGTGGTGATGCAGTGCGTTAGGCTCTTGTGTCGGAGGTTGCTGTTCAGCAGCGCCGGCACAGCGCCCAACTGTTGACACCAACGCTCGTCATACACACGGGGCCAGAACCATGTACTCACCCTTTGTAACTCAATAATTTTGAAACAAAATGACTCACACTCGCTAATCTAATGCGGAAGCGCACGGTAACTATGACATTAGCCCCGGGTGGCTGGCGTTCGCTGGCAATTTGCGTACATGCTCGAGTCTTATGTTTCGAAATTGTTGAATTATAAGGAGTGAGTACATTTTTTTAGACTCCTCCGTACATAAGGCACAGCATGTGGACCCACTCACAGTTACTCTCATTCAAGAAGAAGTAAAGGCTACTCAACCTGAATAGCACAGATTAGTGATCGGGATTTTTCGAAAGTAAGCGAGACCCACCGTTCATCCCACTGTGAGAGCTGCAGTTCCCCTTAGAGAGCTACACACCTCTGGGTGTGGCTTCAGCCCAACGCTAGGTGCCGAGAATGGGTCACTACCAAAATATCGACGCACGAAACACTGGCAGCTGAGCTCAGATCTCGCCCTGAACTCTAACTTACATCTGGAAGTAGACCCCCACCCGACGGTCTTGACATTCTAATTCACCAAATTTTAATCCAAATTAAGATCGAATCAACTCACTTTCACCCAACTGGTACTTTTCTGCCTTAGTCGAGTAAACTCGACTAATTGTCGGTTGGAATGAACTTAGAATGAGTTTACTCGCCGCTTCTCGACCTCTCAAGGTATGAACCGCCCATTCTCAAGTGTACTCGTACATCTAAATGAAGTAAGGTTGTCTGAAAATACACGTTTTCATCAGAAAACCTGCCGAGCAAGGGGTTATTATTCGCTACAGGCGTGTTGCTGCAGTGACTCGATGGTTGGATCGGTCCGACAGGTCGGCTAGGGATAATCTACAGTAGATCACGCACAAACTGAATTTGTAATTTCAGTCATGCGTACACGCAAACACTACGAGATGCAGTATACTTTTAGTGGAACCTGTCGTAACCTCAAGCGCATGAATTGCTGCACTTCACAGACATAACAGCAGGACTAAACTCGTGTCGTGAAAACTGTTTTCATGACAGCGCAAGACCAGCCTCATCACAGCAATTGCAACACAACCAGCTTTAATTAAATTCTAGCAATGGAGCCAGAGCCAGGGGGGCTCCCACTTCTGGACCCAAAAAATAAGGAAAAGAGAGGTTGGTTGTTCATCGGAAACTCAATCACTTTTATTATGGCCGGCAATTACCTGTTGCTAATCATTTCAGGCTAATAGGAGCCCATTTCTTTAAAGTGTAAAATAAAAAAACATTAATTAGGCTCGAGTAGCACTCTGAACATACCTATGAAATATGATAAATTATGCAATGCCAAAGTAAGTACTTTACTACTCAATAAATTATAACATGAGTAGAAAGACATAAGGAGTTCTTAATACATTTCATATTCAATTGAAGCTAAAAAAAATCCTGTAAACATTCATAACAAGCGAAATAGAACTACAAAGTGAATTTAATTTCACGGAAGTTCCACAAATTCAAATTAGAAGATGATACCCTTGGCCTACTAACAAAAGATTGCATTATAATGCGACCTTATGGGGAACAATCAGACGAAGCTGGAACAAATGATTGTGAGGTGCGCCACACACCTCTACACCAAGTGCCACACACCTCTACACCAAGTCCCATACACCACACACCTCTATACTAAGTCCCACACACCTCCATACCAAGTCCCACACACCTCTATACCAAGTCCCACACACCT
>VOMN01061292.1:0-22237 GCA_014899125.1 Orchestia grillus
GACTCACGTAAGGTGCAACGGGACTGAGGTAAGGTCTGAATTTAATGTTTTTTTTTTGTAGATGTACAAGGATTCCAGAATTCTTAAATCTATTGAATAGCTTGTTGAGTCTATTATTGAAAAGTTGTCTAGTCTGAAATGATTATTTAAATTTTCGCAGTGGGTCCGAGAGTGCGAGTGAGAATGTTTTTGTAACTGTCTATTGGTTTTATGACTAATGCCTAAGTGTTATGAATCTGAAGTGTTCCCTATCTACTATAACGACCGACGTTAATAAAAATTACTGTGTGATGAAATGTAATAAAACAAATCCCATACATTAGCCAAAAAATCTATTGACCGAAAGTTTTCATACAAATATGCGCGAAATAACTGCACACTCAGTATCGTAATAATATCTGACATTCATGAACCAAAAAATTTTCGCATGAAGGTGTTACTCAGCATGATACTTTTTGGTAACTGCAAAACCGTCAAGCGCAGATTTTAAGTTTTTCACTTTGCATAGCAAAAAACCGGCAGCAAAATTAAATAAAAAAAATCCATTAGGTCTTCATTCAGCTGGAGTGACGCTTTCAACCAGAAAGATCCCTTCGTCCTTAGCAACAGGTATGTTCTCCACATTACTCGACCGCCTCTGAGGGTACAGCTAGGTACGTAGTCCTCGATGTACGTTACCTGTTTTACGCAGAATCTGACTTCTGCTCAAAATTTTCATTCTGTGCCCTCGATCATATATTCGTCAAGAGTGCATAGACTTAGAATTTAGGGAATTAAAATTTTGAATACAAAACAAGAATGACATGTTAAACAAGAATGAATGGCATGGCTGTCCTGAAAACCATTTGTGCAAATTCCTAATGATCGCACGATGCAAGAACTACGAGGAGGCATAAAATAAGCACACTTACCATATTTCAACTGAAACTTCTGCGTGCGTTTTCGCCATGAAGGTAAGAAATGCTGACTAAGTCAATATTATTACGACAAGCCAAATTTCTACTCATGGTTCAGTGAGTAGACCTAGACTAAGCATACTTCCTCTGGTAAAGGAACTCAAATACAAAGATGCATTAAGCAATCCTGTTCACGCTTCTCCATGGTCGAACTCGGTTACATAGGAATTCATACTTCACACATTGACGCGAGTGCCAGGCAGTTCCAATTGATTCATAACTTCAAATATTTCAACACGTTGACTCCGAAGTGGGTCATATATGGTATACGCGATCATCTAACCTAATGTAACCAGAGCACTATCTTGTATCAATACAAATTTTCGAGTTTTCTTCAAATTTGTGTTCATCAATCGAATAAGCTAGTTCTGATTGGAAAGAAAATTAACAGAGTAACCAAATTTGTGAAACCAAAATCCCTCATTTTTAAATTCACAGTAGAGATATTTGTCGGCATGTAATTTTGCCTGTGTGGAGAATCGGAGTCAACGTGTTACGGAAGTAATCTTCCATATAAGAGCTAAACTAAATTCAATCGGTGAATTAAAGCAACGTACGAGCCTTTTTCGGCTCGTACTTATTTATTCAAGGGAAACGCTTGCGACGTTGAGCGAAATTCCAGTTCCCGAGGAAATGTAATTTGTGTACGGTTTTCTCATCGTTCCCTGTTGCTCTACCTTCCCCAGATATGCTTCCCTTTCTCGTCAGGATGAAACAAAATGGCGTCCTAAACACGTAGTATGGGAGGAATTATAGCAGAAAAAATATTATTTCAAAACACAACACCTGTTTAGACTTCAGCATTAAGCACAAATAATCATAATTAGTCTTTCGTCCTCGCAAGCGCCGTGCGCTGGCGCCGCTACCATCACACGTCGCGTGACACAAACGTTCTTTCGTAAAATGCTATGCTTTTCACTCGCACGAAAGTAAACATTTTAACTTTTACTTCTAAAGCTGAAGTCATCACGCGGTCGAATGACGGAGAACTATCCCATAGAAAAAATTCCCTTATTATAGTGTAGCTTTTTTTTACCTAACTTTGAAGCCTGAATTTCACCCGTTACCACTTAGTCTTCAGGCACTTAACGCCGAGCCTTCAGTTACTATTTCGTTCACAAATTAAATCAAATTTTTCAGGGCTCATTGGCATACACCAACAAGATCACCTTTCAATACAGTGAAGAATTAATGCAAAATATATGGTGTCCACGCGGTGGTCAACTGGAATACTACCAGCACCACAACACCTGCCAGCGATGTCCCAATCCAGAGGCACTGATGAGGCTTAGTATGTAAATGTTAAAGCTCGATGAGATTACGAGGAGCGGTCTTCCTCATGACCGCGAATTGGAGAACTCAACACTGAACTGTACCCTAAGCATCTACAATACCGCCTGCACTACCGCGACGCTTGTTTGTCATGCATGTAGATCGGATTCGAGCACTTTCTCCAAAAAAGGGTACTGCGAACGGTCATAATTATGAAAACGTAGCGGAGACGCGACACAAACGTAAGAACTAAAGTAAGTCGTGGCCTGGCACCGCGTAACCCGAGACTTTAATGACAAATACCAGTCTCCTCTGTGCTAGGTTTTACACGAGCTGCGCAACCGCCACTTAACTAACAGTACGTGGTGCTGCTTCTAGGACACTTATCTAGGTTCAGAAAAATACACTGTACCTGTTGAGCTATGAGGTTCATCATATTTAGTGAACTGATTCCCGTGTGTAAGAATAGACTAATCTATGTTACAGATGACCCATGGTATATGATTACATTATGCTGCAAAGTTCAATCTTCCACAAATTAAAACAAATTAAAGTAGATCGTACACATATCGCTTTGCTTACCTGTACGTAGAGATGAGTCCAGTACACGTGCGCTTTTTTCTGTATCACTTGTTTAACCTAGTAGAAAATAGAGCGAAATCCTTGACTAATACACAGTTCTTGCCTGCAAATCATTTAAATAGCACTTTGCAGTAACGCACCACTCTTCCCGTAGTTTTAATTAAGCAGTTGCACGAGAGCCGTGACATCCAACTTTTGCGACCGCTCTGATGATGAGACACGAAAAGGTACCGCTCAGCCCGCGCGATATCTGCACTGCACATATGACGGTAGACGCTCGACTGGATCAGACTCTCAGGTTTTAATGTACCACTGAATACAGACAAAAATTCTTGGTATGAACCGAAGTTCAGTAAGAAAAATAAAACGTACAACTAAGGTCCTTTGAATATTGTTTCACGCCACAGTGGAAATGTTACAATTTTTATTTGTTGCAGGTTTCGTATCTTTATACGCAGTATTATTGCCTTCTAACCAACTAATTTTCTGAAACATGCAGGGAATTTCTGTATCGGAATCTAGCGCTGCGGCTGCGGGTCACGTTGCCAGCCACAGTTTTCATTCGATCAGTTCCCAAGATACTAGTCTTGGAATGTAATTGGATAAATACAATAAAAAAAACTCTATAATTTTCCTGTTATCGGAAAGACAATGTAATTATATTCTCTTGGCTGGATGAAAAACTGGAACAATTTTTTTAAAAAATTTTAGGTGCGTTACGCGTCGCGTGAATAATATTTCAGCGTATGTATGGACCACATTACATGGGAACTAAGAGAAGTCTGTGATTCACTAGTAGTAGATACGAGTATAGGACACGTAGCATAAGATTACTCAAAGAGATAAGTTGGAGATGAAAAAGATAAAACATGAAGTTTAAACTCAGGACAATCCCCCTGACTTCTTGTGCGTTAATTTTGTATTGAATACAAGATAACAATCTCTATTGCGACTAATGATTTGAAAAATTAGAATTGAGATAATAACCCATATAGCTGTAAGACTAAAAACTATAGGAAAGAACTAGTCACTGAACAATCCGTGGATCAAATTTCATATTCGTTAAAAAAAATTCGAGAATGCAACTATTTTCTAATACAATACAAGTTTATTGTTCATGTTGTTGCCTGCACTCGAAAAATCCGTTAACCAAATATCCACAGGAGTAATTTACATGTATCGCTGCCATTAAAAAACAAAAACTTTGTTACGTATGTCTTTTCTGTCCAATTTCAGCACCACACCTCATGGTACTACACTATTCACCGTCGTGCCCCCATAGACCTGGTCCACTCAAGCTCATCTAGCAATTACCCCAAAGGTGCTTTTGCTTTATTAATTCCATATTTAGTTGGTGTCGAAATTTCTTGGAGATGTTTTTCTACCATTTGCTAGATGTGCCGTTGAGGCTCGTCGTTCTTTGAACGGTGGAATTTCAACAGCTGCATTGAGGTTACAAGTCTTCCAGCTTTAATACATGGTGGCGCAAAAATCACTTCACCATTTTAAACATTTATTACACAACAACTGATACCGCTATGAAAATGTGTTGCGCAGGAAACGAAAGAGAAAATTTTAAAGTTTTATTTCCTACCAAAAACACTGATTGGAAGAATATTCTGTAATCGGCAGTTACATGTTTTAATGTGCCGCGGAGGTCGTACCCAAGTCAGTCTCGAACAGGATAAGTAGAGTTCAGAGAGTGAACAACTCTAACGTCGGCCTGTCGTAGCCTTTCCTTCGAGTGAGTGCTGCTGGGGGAGGGCTGCTGTCGGTGTAGGTCGAGCGTGGGTTAGGATGGCCAAACGATGCGTATCACAAGCATACGAACGGAGATGCGATCATTCCGAAGACCGATGGCCGAGCAATTCTTGAGCTTCATATAGGTATACCCTTGTATAATAAAACGCTTGATGTCTCCTTAAATTTATAAATACATTTATATTTTTGTGCATAATTTCTCCTGTTATTCCAGTGGGAATCTCATCGAACTCATTAAATTTGCGGAGAAATTTAAGTACTTATTAATAATTAATAATAATAATAGCCCAACATTACTTGCTTTGTTGGTTGGTTGACTGGTCCTTCTGTTTGTCCGTCTGTTTGTCCATCTTTGTATCATGCTCTCCAGGATTTAGATAGAAGAAAATTCGCAAGTCCGTATTTCTAAACTAATAACGAAACTATCGGATAAGACAGTCCGTATCGGTGATGCTGAAATTAACATTATTTCATGACAGAGTTACTGTAAATTAAAGGGCATCTTAAGAATTTAACATCATTTGTCCCGCCATTTTTGGGGGGTAGCGTCTACTAGCATTACATAATGTACGAATATCCTTTTCGTTGACAAATAATGTTTCCTCAATTGATGAATAGTTAAGTCGCTTATGATCATCATAGGCTTATGTCCATATCTTTACCCGTACTATGATGTCTGAGTAAGCCTCGTTCAAAGACGTCCTTGGACGATCGAAATAAACAGAGAAGTCAGTCTTGTAACGATGGAGGCTACAGGTGCAGGAGCTGGGTGAAATCAGTGTTGTTTGTGGAATGTGACACTACATAGCGTATGCGTCTACTTTAAAAGTAGATACTCATTTGTAGTTTATCCTCGCGAATTTTGTAGATTATGTCCGACGATGACTTGCCTTTTTTTGTGTATTCGTTTCTTTTTCTTCCTATCCTTTCGCGATAAAGTTCACAACATGATCAAGCTTGCAGGGTGTGTTCTTCGAAAACATTGTCCGTATAAAGAAGAGTTATTTTGTTGGAAGCCTTTCAACAACTGGTTTATTCAGAGCTTGACACTTAAGAAGCGATCATATCGCCACCGACATGGCTGTCAAAGAACGCGAAAGACATGTGCTCTTTGTCCAAGTACCTCAAGTGACGACGAAAAGCTTGTGCAGCGATAGCAAAGGCATTTTTGCACCACAATCGTTAATTTCTTGAGATACTGGTGGACATTTCATAGTGGTTTTAGTGCACAAAGTGCTGCAAACATACTGCTTGCGTAAATAAATTTTTTGTAGAAAATTTTCCGGCCCAGTGCGTTGCATTTGCGTTTCTTGAACTGACACTGGATAATGATGCAATTTTAACGGTGAACGAAACTCATGTCATTCGAAATGCTCAATGACACCTGGTTGGTGTTACTAAATGAACGTTTAGGGAAATGTCTTCAAGGAATGTATTAGATAACTCAAAAACGTCGGCATAGTCTTTCCTTTAACGCAGTGCTACTCAAAGTGTGGTACGCGTACCGGTGCCGGTACGCAAGCCATGGTCTGCCGGTACGCGAAGAGATCCTCGAAGGGAAATAAACAGTTGTAAAATTCCATGCCACGGGAAACTGGTGGGACATGCGACTGCGATTTTTTGTTTATTTGTCTAATAAGAATACAGCATGGTAATTATTTAATTGGAAACAGTAACTCTACGCACCCCCATTAAAAGATTTGACCTATATTTTATTCTGTGTCACACGTCTGGCAACCTGATCCACACGTGTGGAGCAGCAAGATGTATCGTAATGTCAGTCACCAGCAAGAAGTGGAGCAGACAGGTTCCCACAGATATCAGCGTGATTGTCATTTGGGACGCTGTCCCGACCCACTGATCTGNATTTAACTCTTATTCCGTTAGCTGTGGTAACATGTAATGTCAGTCACCAGCAAGAAGTGGAGCAGACAGGTCCCCACGGATATCAGCGTGATTGTCATTCGGGACCTTGTCCCGACCCACTGATCCTAAAATGTAAGTACTAATGATCTCTTCAAGGGCGGTACACACTATCCCTTTGCATAAACAAAACTCTAAAAAACGGAAAGCTCTGTGGTCGAGATAAAACATTTTTCACCNATTAACTGGCTGCTTTATCTTCTATGTATGTGATCTGTGATGTCACCAACTGTCACGTTCAGCAGCGGGCAAACAGGTCTGATTTGCCCCAGTTTTCATTGTCTTAAGGCGGAGGCTGGGGAACTGAGTAAAAACTGAATTAATGTGAGCCGGCGTTAACATTCCAATTTTCATCCTGCTTATAATGTAATTTTATGTTTAAATAATCTCGTTATCCTAACATCACTTACCTTATTAGTGTAATTACTAAGAATATTTTAGTACCAATTACTTTCATCAGTCATGATTTCTCCATCCACTTTGTTCCATTCACGTATCCACAAAACAAGGCAAATTGATACAGTTGGCATGGATGATTAAACTCGTTCCAAGCCACTGTATGAAATGATCGTTACATTAAATCCTGGTCAAATGAATAGTGCAGTGTGCAGTGTGCAGTGACCAGGATTGTGCAGTGTTCCGAGTTGTTCCAAGTGTGCAGTGTGCAGTCACGGTGAGAGGTTGTGTTCCCTNCCTTCACTCGAAAATATGACTCCTTTTACATTCAATTCGGCTTTGTGGCAACGAATGATGGGGGAATGCCAAAACCGCTGTGTGTTATTTGTGGAGATGTGTTGGCTAACCCAACACATCTCCACACTGCTCCACAATCAACACACTGCTTCCTTCACCGAGAAAGTCTTGCAACGAAAAAAATGTCACCAGAACTAAATAGTGTACTCAGTGAGGCTGTAAAAATTGTGAACCATGTAAAAGCAAATGCTTTAAATTCGAGACTATTCACTGCATTGTGTGATGATATGGGAGCTGATCATAAACAACTCCTATTGCATGCCGATGTACGTTGGTTATCAAGGGGAAAAGTTCTGTCAAGAGTATTTGAGCTAAGAAATGAACTTGCTGTGTTTCTTGAGGACAAAAAACCAAATTGGTCACAATTGTTCCGAGATGTGAATTGGCTAGCCAAGCTGGCTTATTTAGCTGATATCTTTGCCATTTTTAATGTTCTTAACATCTCCATGCAAGGAAGTATGGCATCGTGTTTTACAACGGCAGACAGGATCGACGGACAAAAACGGAAGTTAGAAGCATGGAAAAGTCGAGTGTCAAAAGACTGTTATGATATGTTCCACTTATTGGCAACAGTCATCGACGATGCAGGCGAAGACCTTAATATTGTATCGCTACGAAAAGTCATCAAAGAACACTTGATTAATTTGGCAGATCGTTTTCAGCATTACTTTCCAGCAGAAGAAGATCCACGGATAGGGACTGGATGGATCCGAAATCCGTTTATCCCACTGAGAGATGACTTTGTCGGAAGTGTCCTTATGGAGGATAAGCTGTTGGATCTAGCTGCTGACGAAGGACTGAAAAGAAGCTTTGAAACTTCAACATCACTCGCTTCGTTTTGGATAAAAGTGAATACAGAATATCTTAAGCTTAGTGAAATTGCTCAGAAAACTCTTCTCGTTTTTCCTACAACCTATCTGCGACACTGGCTTCTCAACAATGAGTGTCATTAAGACCAAATACAGGAATTGTNAGAAGTTTTGAAACTTCAACATCACTCGCTTGGTTTTGGATAAAAGTGAAAACAGAATATCCTAAGCTTAGTGAAATTGTTCTGAAAACTGTTCTCGTTTTTCCTACAACCTATCTCTGCGAGACTGGCTTCTCAAAAATGAGTGTCATTACGACCAAATACAGGAATTGTTTGGATATTCATTCTCCAGTGCGAGTGGCACTCTCCTCAATTCAACCACGATTGAGTAAGCTGACAAATAAGAAGCAGGNAAATGAAAAGGAATATGTCGACTTGTTTTTTATTATACATCCATTATATGTTTCCAGTATAAATGAATACTACTACGAATATTCAACTAATATTCAACACATATGGGTTGGACAAAATAATGGAAAGACCTAACATTTTGGAATCAATCTTTGAACAAGTTATAAACAAAACTTTACTTATTTCGCTGTTTTATTGTTGATTATTGTTTCTAGTTGAAGTGTTATTCAAATAAACACTTCATAGATCTCTGCTTTTTATATATCTCCAAAAAAATTGGTTATAACCTTATAAAAAAGGCCGACCTCTCTGACTTTCAAGGAGGCCAAATTTTTGGTGCTCGTATGGCAGGTGCTAGTGTACCAGAAACTGCCCGAATGTTTGACGTTTCAAGTGGTACTGTCTCAAAAGTAATGACTGCCTTTGAAAGAAAAAGAAAAACGTCCTCAGCAATGCACAGGTCTGACCGAAAGTCGAAGTTGTCTGAAAAAGACCGTCAGACTCGAAATTGAATTGTTAGAATCGCAAGACCACGGCTCTTAAAATCACTGCAGACTTCAATGAACACCAACAGAACCCAGTTTTCACAAAAAACTGTTCGTCGGGAGCTACACAAATCTGGATTCTATGGAAGAGCTACAATTAAAACCTCTGCTCTCAAAATCAAATATTTCGAATCGGTTAGAGTGGGCCATCCGTACAGCTAGAATTGTTAAAGAATGTCACGAGGAACATTCTAATGAAGTCGGTCGAGCATCTTATCCGGCCACCACAATTCCCAGACCTAAACATTATTGAGCATTTATGGTCGATTTTAAGGATTCAAATAAAAAGTCGGTTTCCGCCGCCATCGTCCTTAAAAAAACTTAACGGTGTTTTAACTGAAGAATGGGCTAAAATTCCTTCGGGAACAATTCTTAATTTATTTGGATCAGTACATCGGAGAATGGAGGCTGTAATTGCCTCATAAGATGGACCTACACCATATTACAATGCATTTTGTTGATTTTACAAGGTGTTTCCATTATTTTGTCCAACCGCTGTACATGTAAATAACCTGATGCACTTAACCTTAACGTACACACGACTGATCAAGTGAAGAATCTATTGAAAGGAGTAGATATAATTTAAAATTAGGAATTCACTTTTTTTAGACATTTTCTGTAGTTCACCACAGGGTTCTTGCAGACATCAACAAAAAATTTGGACCACTCATCTTTTACTATTTCCTCCAATTCTTCAAATTTCTTGAGTCTCCTGGCATTGTTATTTTTCTTAGCAATCACCAGCAAATTCTACATCGGATTGAAATTTGGGCTTCGACTTGGCTACTACAAAACATTAATTTCACTATCTTCCAACCATTTCTTAACAGACTCTTGCGGTATGCTTGGGGCCATTATCATGTTGAAAGACCATATCAGATCCAAGAAATATCATATCCGATATGGTCGTGTATATGTTTCAAATTTTGATGAAGAAATTTGACGTATTGGTCTTGTGTATTCGACTTTCATGATTCTTCCTGTTCCATTGGCCAAGAAAAATCCTCAATACATAAAACTCACACCACCATATTTCACAGATGGTACAGTTTTTTCAGTATGAATGCTTCGCCTGTTCTTCTCCAAACCAGAGAATCGTCCCTTTGACCAAAACGTTCTATCGTTTTACCATGCCTCGCAGGGAGGTTTTCTATGGTTTCTATCGTTTTACCATGCCATCTGGTTTTACCATGCCTCGCCGTAAGTATGGGCGTTTTCCTGGCTCTGCATCTTGCAGTCCTTTCTTATTATTTGTAGTGTTGACCTCAAAATTTAGATTGCCTTCATACTGAGATTCTGCAACACTTCGCCTAAGATTTTCGGATTTTTATTCATTTTTCGCACTACTTGTCTTCCCGATCGAGGTGAGAGCTCTTTTCTTCCTCGCCTTGTGCGGTTCTGAATTGTGATTAACTTTTTGTACTTCTGTATAATACTTTGAACAGTCGATACAGGGACTTCAAATTGCTATGAAATCGATCTGTAGCCACAGCCGTTCTTGCGAACATCTACAAGTTTCCGTCACAACTCTATTAGTATACTGACCCTTGTCTTCATCATGTTGTCTGAATTGTGGTTGAAGTTGAAATTAGGTATTTCATGGATGCTTAGGTTAAATAAACTAATGAAAACTACCCTTTATCAACCTGTGATATCTTTATTATTAACTTCAATTCACATATTAATCCAATAAGATTGTTTAGTTACACTAGTTGTTTTACTGCAGGTAAACAAGTATGAATATTGTTCATTTACTATTATAGTTTATTTTTTCTTTAAAATAAAAATGTTTAAAAACGTATTTCGAGTTTTATTGTTTTAACATCGAAACTTTTGGTATAAGCATGATTAACAAAAGTCGCCAATTGAATAATTTATTGAAACATATTCAAGAATAATATAGGGGTATGAATAATTTTGGGCGTCTTTATGTTTTTGTTTTGATTAGTTCTATGCCATGTCTCTAGATTTATTGTACACGGATGAATTAACGATTTGTAAATTATTCTTAACGATTCTGCCGGTAATATGTTTTTGACTTGGTTGAGAATCCCAATAGATTTCGATACCTTAAAGCTTATGTATGATATACTCGTATGAGTGATAAACGTCAGATTTTTATCGATGATAATTCCTGGGAACTTTAACAAATAAGTTTCTTCAATCTGGCCATCACCGATTCTGATGTACGAAAGACATGCATTCTATTTATAGATGAATAGTATGTACTTTGTTTTATCGATGTTGAAGCATATTTTATTGGAGTTTAGCCACATTGAAACTTTTTGTAAGTCTTCATTCATCTTATTTGCTATTGTAACATTTGTTACGTAGTTTTCATTAGAAAGAGCTGTAGAGTGAGTGAAATCATCCGTGAAAAGTATAAATTTGAAGAATGAAGTGGATTCAACCTAAGAATATCAAAACCAAGAGAGGTCCTAAAACAGACTCTTGGGGAATTCCATAACTTACGTCCAGGAGTTCTGATTGAACATCATCCCTTCAACACATCCAGCGGGATTGGGCTCCCGTTCAATTATACCCACATGCTATATAACAGATTCATGATGGAGACTCAAGAAAAGCTCGCAATACTCACACATTCAGAGAGCTTGATGTACTGGTCAGCGGCAGTCTTGTAGAGGGTGGTTGACTCTTCCAAGCACATGATGCAGCGGTATGGGGGTGTGGATGTCATACCTCAGAATTTGTAATCTTTAATTCAAGGTTGACGTTCTCGTACAACCGAGACGAACCATTTCTGCTACTTCATGAAGTGCTTAACTACTTTGAATGTTGCTAATTTATCCACGAGTCAACTGTATCTATAGGAATTAACTGTAGGCATCAAAGATACTGTTCATTGATATCACTAAAATTTCTGACCAATAACAAAAATGACAACACAGCAGTTGAGATGACTGAATAATCAAAGAGGCCCCTTTTGTATTTCCAAGGTTGGCACCGCCCACTGAGCCAACAACAAAAACGAGCAGATCCGGGAAAACAAGATGTCGAAATGAGAAGAAATATACTGTCAAATTGATTATATTTGATGGGAAGTTGTAATGATGAGCATGTCACCAGCGCGTGGAAGTCAGAGGTGAGAGAGCCGCACAGTTAGTTACCTTACTTCAATAATCGTATCCTCGACTGACCCGAGCCGCAGACGCTGTAGACTCACAGTGGGACACTGAGGTTGTTGCCGAGAGAGCTTCTAATTTTAGATTGTGTGGATGAGAGCCGCAAGGTCCAGGATTTTCAGAGCTCCCTTAAAGACGGCAGCATCTCAAAAATGTTTGCCTGTTTAGTCTTGTACGCCAAGCTGACCAGACAGGAAGATGTTATGCAGTAGCAATAACACTTAACCCTGTAACCTCTAAAGGCATTCACGAGTTACTTGTTCCACTGCGGTGCCACGAGCACCGAGTGCTCAGCAGAAATAAGGAACTTTATCCTTTTTGAGGTTATGCCTACAGGTTTTTCCTTGCAAGTTATTGCTGATAGCTTAACTCTCGGACAAGTGAAAAATTAAAACCAAATCCTTCAAAATCAAAATTAGGCTATAGCTTATTAGGCTATAGCTTATTAGGATGTCATCCAAAAAGTCACGTACATTTTTTTTAAACAAATTAAATATATCCATTTAATTTCTAGCCAAAAGACTCCGCCCTAGTCTCAGGTCCAGCACGATTGCTGGGACCACGAGGAAGTTGGTTTCTACTCCTTTCATAATAATGAGAGCTCATCATTATCAGGCACTGTACACCAGTGTGACCAGGAACTTCTTCAGCTCACAAAAACATTCGTTTTCTGAATTTCAGAAGTGGGGAGGACTCCCCCCCACTCCTCCTCCTCACCCAGATCCCTGGGATGATGAGCATGCTTTCTATTTCCCTGGCAGCTCGGCTGGCGACATGATGGAGTTATCCTTGCCAACTCCTCTCGCATGGACAGGGTGGTCCAGGGTCAACAATTCCGAAGAAAAAAATAAGAAAAACGAAGGAAACCTTCACACAAGGCAGTTTTTCGGCCCCTCACTCAGACAGCAGCAAGAGAGAGCCGTTCGGTTACTAGTCATAGGCAACACCTGAGAGAGCTGCTGTTATGAGACCCAACCGCAACCGACGGGTTTACTCTCACGACATCGTCAGTAGTCCCCTACCGGCCCCCCTTCCCCCCGCACTCAAGTGGAGCCATGGCCCTACGAAGGTACACACCTAACATAGTCCTGCCCATTGGTACTTTGTCAAACACAATGATTTCCTAGAAGTAGTAGTAGGCATAGTAGTTGAATAGGGTTACTAGCGATTCAGTAACCAGGCCTTCAACGCGTCGAAAGCTTCAGCTTATACAAAAACAGTTCCAACAGGATTCACAATTGATATTCTAAATCATCAGATACAACAAAATTATTCACTACTATCCTCCACTCGCTCCTACCATTACCCACGCGAGCACGCAGCCTCGACCATGACAGAACATACCTTACGTCCTCAATTCCTATCACAACAGCACACATTACCGTAAGAGCATCGGAACTGTCTCTCCAGCGACGCCATTATGTCGCACTACACAGCGGTCAATAAAGCCTCACACAGACATGATCGAATTCCCAACTATTCTAATACTGGCAGGACAATCTCGTGAGAGCCTAAATTCAAGCTAAAGCAAGGGGTTTCCAGTCCATTCAACATGTCCCGAATTTCTGAGTCACTAGACAGAATCTTGCGTGTCGCAGACTTACGCTCTAACACCTTCTACCATATAGACGTTAGTGAGAAGCCAGGGTTTTCTTCCCAAACGAACACGATTTGATCTTGAAGCTCAAAATTCGTGATCTGATCTAGACGGACACAACTTTTATCGTGCTGATAAATGGTATAAAAAATTAATAAAATGACTCGAAAATGTGATAAAGCTTTATCTCACATGGAACTGATCTATTTGTTTAAATCCCCATGTTTTAGGTGGAGTGCCACGCCCATAGAACAATTTGGTGTCAACGCCTTACCGTGATCTCCCAATGAGTGCCAGAAGCTAACAGAAATAACTGGACCATCTTCAGCAGACCACCACTATATACAGGATACAGAGCCACCTCCTAAGCATTTAACATAACTTTCAAAGATGTTTTAGAACAATAAGCAAAAATATTTCCCAAGATATCCTGAAAGATTGATTATTGATTGCACAAGTTAATTGAATGCATGAATCATTCATCTCCCTCTCCAGCATCAGTTGATGACTGGCCTACATAATTAATGGTAATTCACCCTTTCAAATGTTCCTCCGTCGCGAATTCCAAATGAAAATTTCAGGAAACTCGATCACTAATGAGGGTCGTGTTACTAGGGAAGCCTGGGGGTCGTAGCACCCCCGGGATGATGGGCCTGCCCACCATTCCCCCCTGAGGCTCGGCCGTCTACTTGGCGAAGTCATCCTTGTCTAAAGCTTTCGTCGGAAGTTCCCTCGAAAACGTACGCTGCTGAAGCATGCAAAAATTTGGATGGATAAAAAATTAAACCTAGTTGACGTTTTTAACAGCCTTCCTGACAAGAAAGTTTTTTAAACGACAGTGTACCTGCCCACAGCCGCCGTATCAAACCTACCGTTGTAATGGTCATCGCATAACCTTGATTGAGCAAGCCTGAATTACCTCGGCCACTCCATTACTCCACTCCGCCAGGTTAGGACATAGGCCCAGGAGCTCTACATGTTAGATCGGAGTCCTTTTCAACAGGTTCATATGAAATGGAGGTGCAACAAATAAAAGACGGAAGTCAATTTGTTCGGGTATATGTAAACTGTTCACAGCAGCTTTCCTTCCTTAGGCAAAGGAAATCCCACAATGTGGGAGACTTCCGTTGTGAGGAATTTCCGCTTCCAAGTATTGACATCTTGAAAACATAATGCTAGGGAATAGATAGTTTGTGTCAACAAAACGCAATACAATTGACATGACTCAAACTGAAGTATTTTATACAGAGAGAAATCTCCCGGACCACTACGCTTTGTAATTGATATCGCATTTTGCTATACTTGTATAAACCACTTTCTCGTTTTACAATTTCTACGCGAGAGTTTCAAAACTTTCGAATTTCATTCAAAAGGCTTTTCAGTCAAGACAATTTGGAGCAGCGCACGCTAGTCTTTGTCTTGCAGATCAAGGGTAGCCCTTTATGGCAGTTGAGCGAGAATAGGAAATCTACGATCACCTTCTCTGGCTCCCTTCTTTCTAAATCACATCATGTACGAACAAATTAAATGTGTAAGCTGGTAATAGAAACTTTTTCCGAAAAGGGTCCCAGAAAAGCGGGAGCTGCCTACGAGACTAATACCAGAACACCATTGGCCCCTAGAGTGCTCAGGAGTAGATAGCATAAAGAGCGTACCTGAAAAACTCGTTTCTTCAATTTCAAATGAAGAGACGACTCCAACTACGCCGCGCGCTGCTGTGGTAGTTAGAAACTAAACTAGGGCTGGGAAAATTCAGTCCTTCATGCTGTATAATTATCTTATTTCAACAAATTCTACAAAATCGTAAGTAGCCATTGAGAATTGAACGACACTTAGAAAATATAGCTACTGCACATTGGCATCGGTGGCGTTTAAGAGAGTACGGCAGGCAAGCTTTCAATGAAGTGCGAAATGATTCGTTTTGTACGTGAGCTTGAGGAAGATATTCCGATATTCAGTAGACAGGCCCAACTCTGTAGAGAAGTACAAACAGTTTAACATATTTTGTTTTAAGCGCGAGAAAGCAAGTAAGAGTATAACGGTACGATAACATCGAACAGAAGTGATGAAACAACATAGCAAATTTCAGGAGGAAAAGAGCAAATTATTAGGGCATCGTTATAACAACCTAAAAAATTGAACTTCCATTCCACAAACACGGCCAGATAGTACAACAAATTAAAAATTATTAACCAAAATTGAATGAAACGACAGACAATTCACACTGGTAGTAACCTAACGATAGATTCAATACCCTGTGATTCAAATCAGGTCATACCTAAATATATTGGAACCCTAGTTCACACGATGAGGGCCTGCACCCCAGAACACAGAAGTAGGTAAGGTGAGCAAGACAGTTCAGGCTTGCAAATTAGCGTGAGTCCAAATGCAAGGATAAGAACACTAATCAGTTCATATGAAAAATGTACGTCGGTGCCATGCTGACATGTTGGCTTCGGCTAGCAGGACGTCCAAGTGTATCCTACATACAAGCAGCAAGAGATCAAAAAGACCCATGACTCTGTAGTGGTCTGCTCCTGGCTACGACCGGTGTCTACAGTGAGTTGTTCAAAATTTTGAGATTCCTAATTTCTTATAACGAATTGAATTCATTAATCATGAAAATTAGGAAGCTCACAATGAATAGTTTTCAATGTTATTATTCGCTGAAAAATTCTGCTAGGGTTCAACTTTTGAAGGGTTAGCGACCATAGCGCTAAAGGTCTTACCGAATAAACAAGTGTTTTTTAGATCGCAATGAAAGTTCCAAGGATGAATTCTACTATCAATGAACAACAACTCTTATCACGAGCGCACACCTGACTTGACTGGACAATGGCGGCATTCAACAGTCACAATACGTTAAACTCTCAATTTGAGATCTTTCAAGTTCAGACATTCACGATATAAATGATGGCTGCCAAACGAAAGACAACATATCATAAGGAGTCCATGCGTTGAGACTATACTGATATGGGCCAGCACCAGGAAGCAACAGAGAGACTAGGAGTAAACAACAAATCGAGGATATCTAGCCGGCTACGTCAACTCGGAAGCGCGTCAAACCAAGGAAACGAGGTACAAAATCCCGAGGAAGCCTTCATATGATCTCTCAAGATCCATTTTCATAAGTTGAGCCACAATAAAATTCGAACGTAAGCATACAGTGGTAGTGAGAAATTGAATTTCACATTGTTTTGAAAACATTTCATTTCATTCCCAGACGGGAACACAGAATTACTAGAAGATCAGCAAAATCAAAACGTCATCTCTTCTATCATTGAGAACAATCGATTAAGAAACATTCTTGTTCCTTGCGGTGCGTTCATTTTTTGCCCTTGCCGCGACCTCGGCCGGCAGATGTGGAGGCCCCAGAAGACTTCTTCGACCCAGCAGCAGTTGACGGTTTCTTCACCTGGTGAATTGGGAATAATTCAGTTGCTAAACGCGTAAACAATTAGGATGAAGCTACAGTAATACGTTGAAGAAATATCTTGCCTTCCTGGGCTTTGAAGATAACTGAATGATGTGGCCATCGTGTTCTCCAGATTTGCATCAAGTTCCGTGGAGCGAGAAATTTGTGCAGATGGACGGCAACGTACCTCTAAAGCACCGTTATGGGATACCGTAGAAGTGGTTTCGATACTCTACCCAATTGGTCACAATAGTACAAAATAAAAAAAAAACAGATTCGACATACAATCTTGACATCGAGGTCATCGAACGTAACGGACATCACATCATTAAGCAACCGTTCATATCTGACTATATAAGAAACTCCTTAGTTTCGTGAACATTAAAAATTTAATTAATATCGGTCGTCTTGTATTTCTTCTAGCGAATTACGTGATTCTGAGACAACATTAATACCGTAAGTCATTAAATGCTGTTTTGGTCATTGTTTAGGGTTGGGATCAAATCAAATGCCCGGACCATTTCCTCTCACATGGAGAGTTCACAATCCATGGCTAGAACATAACAAAATTTGATGTATGTTGATTACTTAAAACTATTTCATATTTCACATGAGACACGAGGTGCTCAGTCTCACACACGGCTCAGGATATACGAAGAACTCTATCTTGGTAGCCCCAAACCTGCCCACGAGTGTTGGGTACGTCTTCAACACACGGCAACTTCACAGCATGGCTGACTATCATAACACATCAATAACAATGCATCCTCATCAATACGTCTATTATCAACTAAAAATTGTACCTAATCGATAACACATTGGGAACATCACTAACAAGAAGTTCTGATTGAATGTACATGAAATACAATAGTGAATTTATCAGCACACTCATTAGCTTCAAGTACAAGATATTTCCAACTTCACATACGCAGCTAAACTCATACCCTCAATACCTCAGTAGCAAACGCAAAAGCTCTAAAGAGGCGCACAACACACACACATCTTTCAATGAATCAGAACCTAAAGTTCAACGTGAGTGAGTACCTTAATGAGTGCGTCTGACGCCAAGTCGTCGTCCTCCTCGTCCAGCTCGTCACCAGAGCCGAGTTGCTCTTCCTCCCCGTAGGTCTCCTCGGTGGCGGAGCTCTTCTTCTTGCTCGTGGGACGCACGTGGCACGGAGCGGCGCTCTTGTTCATGGCTCGCGTGAACGCCGCCTTCACCTGACAACATTCACAGCATACAGACAGATCCTTTGAACGTAAACAGTAGTTTATCATGCGCTAAAACGTAAGAGAAATGCATTGATCCGGCTGCTAACTTCTTTTGTCTTTTTCAGAGGGAGAAACATGAGAAAGACAGCACAAAAAACTCAATTCCTTACGATTTTTGCTTTGTAGAAGTGTAAGACCTCGTTTCTACTCCTGAGTTTTTAGGAATAAATCACTGTGTTAACGCAAGGATTCGAACCCTGCACTACAATCACGACGGCAGCTCAATCAGCCCTCCGCCCTTACACCTGGTCACCCAGACGATGAAAAGCAACTGTGGCAAATATATATCATTTACGAACCTTGCTGTCCACTTTAGAGAAGAACTCTGGCTTGCCGGTCCAGTGAGCCACTTCACCGAGGCTGTCGAGGTCTTCCCTGCTGAGCCCATAAGAGGCCATGGCGTCCACAGCGTCAATGACGCCCTCCGCGCCAACGAGGAGCGGCCGCACCACCGTCCCCAGCACCTCCCTGCTGTACTCCAGGGCCACGTCCGTCTTGTTGCCAGATATTCTGCAACCATCAATGTATGAAAAATCTTTTTTACCTTTTGTTAGAGAATCGAAATGCGGAATGTCATCACAATGGTTATTGAAAACGTTTACAGATAGAGGCAGTACCCATCTCACACGTGCGAAGAATAAATACAGTTATTAAAATTCTCATGGAAAAGGACGGCCAATCGATATTCTTGCTCCATATACGAGAAAATAATAGAAAATGAAATTAAAACCATTTCAAAAGAAACCGTTAAAAGAAGCAAAAAACTCACTACTGTTTTCGCGGGGATTACCTACGGTTTGAAGAAAGCGAAGCAGGAATGTTGATAAACGACAATTCTTAAACCAGTATACCAACTAAAGAGGAACTTATTCTAATCTTCCTGCAACACGCATGCTTAGTCCCAAAAATGGTCAGCAGGGTCACCTTTAGCTCAATTCATACAGGACCAAAGTACGCTCATGAGGCAGCGAAATGCCCGCAACACCGAGCATCACATACAAATATCACTCGAGCCTCGCGTGGCATCAAATGATGTTCTTCTGGCAGCGCAAACCATGCAACACAAAGCAGACACCAGTCTCACTTGAGTCTCATGTGGGTGAGGAGTTCAGAAGCGAGTCTGTCCATCTTGTTCTTCTTGCTGTTGTTGCCCAGCCAGGAAGGGAACTCGATCTCCCCTGCCAGGTGGCCTGACATCGCCTCCCCAGGCAACACGCAACTGAACACCGCCTGCACGCCAAGAACAAAGTATTACTCTTCGTCATTATCATTGCTGGCTATTATTTGCGAATATTATTTATTTAACCAACACCAATACTTCCCCCAAAACTTGAGCACATTAGCCCGCAACTTGAGAGCAAAGGAGATGATGACTCTGTGTTTTCAATGAAGGTGAACTTTAAAAGTGGCCAGCAAACACGAGATCTTCCACTTGTTAGATTTTATACATAATCGTGGACCATAGACAATTTTAGCGTATGGAACTCATTAAGCTTCTCAGTTACCTTGAACACAGAGGCAAGTGCGAGCCCTCGTGTTAGCCAGGGGACTCTAATCTCTACTGGGGTAAGATAACCTAACTTTAGAACTGCAAGGGATTATTGCCCAACGACTTCCAAATTTTTTTTGCGTTAAAACAGCAGCTAATGGTATTCGAAAAACTAGCTGCAGACACATGCATATTTGAAGCAAGACTAGGGTTAGCTTTGCAAAAAATCTAGCGAAAGATTTTTGGAACTTCAATATTGTGCTATTTGACCTTTCAACGCTAAGGAGAGTACGGAACTATTGACAAGGTCTAGACGTGGCGAGAGGAGTTCGACGGTGAGCAATGACGACAATAACGATGAATGAATTTCAATCGTGCTAACAAAAATTAATTGAAGGTACGGGTAGGTCAACAAGAGGCGAGGCGAGGCAAGGCAAAGGCCCATAATAGATGAAGTACATAAAAAACAGATCACACCCGATGAGAGATCTGAGAGAGGCTGTCCTGAACAACGACAAAGTGAGAAATAAAAAAGAACACCCTAACTACAAAACTACCCACTCAAGTTGTGTGTTCTGTGGAAAGCAGCTGGAGTGCTACTCGTGAGCGCTATTTTCCCTAGGAGCCTAAGAAAGACTGAAACATCATCAGCTTTCTTCTCAAAACAAAGGTAAAGAATCCTATGTTTTTGGATAAACATTTTTGTACATCTCGACTGTGTGGGGACCGGAGTTGGCCAGCCCTGCACGATAGCAAACACTGGCAGCTACGAGGTTACAGATTAAATTAAATTATTAAACACAATATCCCCATGAAATGTTGACCCGAAGAGAGGGGACCAATTTAGTCCTGACTATAGTGAACGGGGAATCTATGCACGAGGGGTGTTCCCACGCAAGAACTTCACATAGGAACGGCAAGTTTAGAATCAAAAGGGATTTTATTCGTTTCAAGATCCCTAGCCACATGGAATGCGACCTCGAGAGGGCGAAAAGAATAGACCATTTAGCGTGGATTTCAGCTAATGTGGTATCTATTCACAGATGTGTTCTCAAACAGAATTTCCTGCCCATAGAAACAAAAAGTTCGGAAAGAAGAGGAAGGAAAGATAATGGATTATCAGCAAAGAAGGCAAAAAAAATGGAAAGAAGCAAAGGGGGGCACGAAAGGTAAGAAGTCCTGAAAGCGTAGCGACAACTGAGGCAACCTGACAGTGCCCCGAGGTCGCCTGTCCTTAGAGCCTACGCCAGACAACCCTGATCCTATTGCCTACTCACCACCTGAGGGGGCAAGATGTCTCATCACTAGCGCGACAGTGCTCAGCTGACCTCTGAGGTAGAGCGGAGAGTAACTCCTTGTCATCGTTGCCTTAGCGATTGATCTGACCATGCAAAACGCCCCAACATTGACCTGTATCCCAGCACTAAAACTCAGTCTTTTCAAAGTGAGAAACACGAGTTACAAGTCGTGGGCGTGCGCCTCAAGTGAGGCCATGCACTGCAGTGCAGAGACCTGTGTCGGCAGGAGGGACCAGTTGTTGCCGCTCCTGATGCCTCTCTCTACAAGGTCTCCGTCTGCTATGCTGTGCGCAGCCTTGGCCAGCTGCTGCAGCAGAGCCACTCTGCCCCCACTCCTGCAAGACGACACTGGTTCTCACGACACTGCATCGTTTCATAACAACGCTCTTGTGATGCTTCAGTATTGCTAATATAATAATAACCGTCGTGTATTTATACATAAATAATTTTTTTGGCCAGTAACATGTAATATTTCAAGTGCCACCATAGAGAACATTGCTACGAGCGGCGCTGATATGCGGCGGTGTCGCAGATAGAATGCTGAACATCTTATCATAAATTAATGCAACCTAAAGGAACCTAATTCACATGACAAAGTTTTGATTAACATAGTTTGCTTATGAGTAATTGACTTCACAGGACACGATGAAAAACAGCTCCACTAAAAAATCCATTCGTTTTAAGAATAAACTATGGTAAAATCCATTCATTTCAAGAATAAACTATGGTAAAACCCATCAATTTTACCGGGCTGCGTATACTAGTAATACAATTAGTCAGCAGGCAGCCACACTGCACTAGGATTGCTGCAGCAGTTGAGAATGTAATTTTAATTCAGTGATTCATGAATTATAAAGTTAAAGAATCGTATTCTCAATATATATGCACAGGATAGAAACAGTTGAACGAAGCCATTAATCACACATATACATACAAAATACTGAGCAGCTAAACCAAAACTACCTTTTTCTTAAATTTTTGGATTTACACGTTAGGCCACGACATGATC
>VOMN01061304.1:0-21773 GCA_014899125.1 Orchestia grillus
TGCTGCTGGTGCTGGCATTGTCGCTGGAGCAAGTGGTGCTGCTGGTGATAGGCTGGTCGCTGGAGCCACGTAGTGGTACAGCCGCTCTTGTTACCTCAGAGGCTGAAACCATCATCGTTTTTATCCATACTAAAGTTGTTCATGCGACGCTGTTGTTTCTCCTTATTGGAAATATTGATAATAAGCCCTCTGTTTTACTGTCGGATAATTTAGTAGAAATTTTTATTGGTCCTGTTAGATTTATAGGCTGCTAACGTTGTGATTGGATAGGGGTCCAGGGCTGCATGAGACGCCTGTGCTGGTGATGTACTCGATAGTGCTGACGACGCAGTCGCAGTGCTGCTGTGAACCAGATAGTGCTAGGCTGGGCTTCGCTCTAGTGCTGAAGGTAGCAAATTTTGCTCCTGAAACAAAGCACTGACCGAGCATAGCGATTTCCCAATAATCGACCTCGCTTCCATTGCTGACTTGACACATTCGCTGCCACTGTAAAAGTTTCGTTGTTCCATGCCATCATAATTATGCTTATTATCATTGAAATTTTAACTCTTCAATTAATAGTTCTACTTAGTGGAGCATTTGTAGCCTATACATAATCAACGAAGACGCACATAAGCGTCAGAAGAAAAAATTAATGACAACAGTTAAACTTCTACTACTTTCAGGTGATGGTAAAAAACGATTAACAGAAATTCAGTTCTTTCAGTTGAGCTGGAGTGAAGAGAGCAAAATGTTCCTTGAAGCACATGTGGATCATGTGGCAGCGAACAAGCAGGTGCCCAAATCTAGCTCTAATTCATGTTGAAAAATATGTATATGAAGTGCATGTATTCGAATATACGAACTTCAACTTGTCTCTTGCTTTAATAATTGTTAGAAGACCATAACGTTTTGAAGATCTACTGCACTAGCTATTTTCTACTGCACCAGCTATCTACTGCACTAGCTATTTGATATACTAAAGGCCTTACAGTAGCGAACACCGGGACTGTTAGAGAAACTGTTAACGGTTCTCAAACGTAAAAGATGCAGTGACCTCAACCAGCCGAAAACTTCAACCAGTCGTAAACTTCAACCAACTGAAAACTTCAACCAACTGAAAACTTCAACCAACTGAAAACTTCAACCAACCGAAAAACTTCAACCGAAAAACTTCAACCAACCGAAAGCCCCAACCAACCGAAAACTTCAACCAACCGAAAACTTCAACCAACCGAAAACTTCAACCAACCGAAAACTTCAATCAAGTTATGGCAGCCTCGTCGCGATTTGAAGTCTGCCTCACCAATACGTCGCTGAGTTCTCGTCTAGCTATCCATGTCTATAATGTTCAAATTCTCGACCAGTTACATGCTACAGTGTTTTCTGTCCATGGTTCTGTAAAGATGGGACAAGCGTGCAACATTCGCGTGAAATTATCTCTAAAAAATGCAGTGCAAGAAAATTTACATCAAGGAAAATAGGATAAACAACATGGAGAGAATATTTAAACATGTTTTCGTTAAGGGATATCAGTAAGAAATCTTCTCGACAGTCCACATTACCGCCATGTACGAAGAAGAAAATGTATTTCAAATCGTATGACAAGAAAGTAAGGCAGCAGGGGTAAAACAGACGTCCCCGCAAATGAGACAAAGTCGAAAGAACATTTCTCAACTTGACTGGTAAATATCACTTTTCCCATCATTCGGGCAAAGAAATGCTAGGGCAAAGAAATGCTAGGTCTTTTAACTAATGAACAAGTTGGACCCAGTTTCGAATATTACAGTTTAATTCAGCTAACTTGCGTGCAAGAAGCACAAAAATTTAATCTTTTTCGAACACTGAATCATAAATTCATGAATTATCTACTCAGTGTAAGAAAAGAATTACCTCAGATCTAATTTTAGGAACTTGTGCAAGAGCGGATTTTCGTACAGATATTAATGATCCTACGTTATCTTCCTTCATTAGCTTCAATGAATGAGTGATTTGTCTCTCAAAACTTGCTCCCTTCGGTATATTAATGACCTCATTTTCACTTGACGCCACGATATGAGGGCACTTACTATCTCCATGTTCACTTTGTTTGTAATACCTCGCAGTTAAACGAAACCACAACTTGGAACTCATTCGCCCTAAATAACGACGAATTTCACCACAATTGCTAAGAGCATCTCGGTTCCAGATGCAGGGGTTGGCAAGAGCACACTCGTCTCCCAGAACCTGGAGGGCATAATTCCCTCAATTGTGTCCCCGCAGTTCAGGGCGACTCCGCCATACTTCGCGGCTTTGGTTTCATGAGAAGAGTTACAACTGGAAGCGCACACTTCATAGACGAATACAATTCACCAGCCATGCACGGAGATGACCTCACGCTCCCACAGAGGTTCAATGAGCTTGACTAGTGCAAGCAAAAAATACCTAAAACATTATACACACACACACACACACACACACACACACACACGCTCGCGCGCACGCACACACACACACACAAGAACACAATTCGCAGAACGAACGCAGTCCCACGTGTAATTGACTTCACGTGCGCAATAAAATACCACGAGTTAAAGCACAACACATTCAAAACGAACTCTAACCAAAACGTAAATTCTTACATACTTTAACTTTGAATAAATTATAGATAGCTGTAAGTTATTAAAGGAGACTTAAAATATTTTAGTATTTACGAAGATAGGAACAGACATCGCGCAATGACACCAAAAACGAGAACACTGTATTAATGTTGCAGCAGGTAATTCTAACTACGGGAAACTAGTTACATAACAAAACACCCAATTTGTGCATAGGAACTCGGCACACTAACAGTATGAGAAATAGCACACGAAATTGGCCACAAAGCTGTGTAGAATTCTAGCCAGTGATCAAAACGGAACAAATCTGAGAGAGGCTTGTTAGGTCACGGAGAGTGTGCGGAATAACTCAAGCAAAACACACGAAAGCAGAGCTCGTGCCAAGGTGAGAAGAGACCTTGAAGGCCAGGAGACGAAACAAGAAGGCAAGGCGTACTAAACGAGACAAAGACGAGTAAAGAGAGCCATTGGTCACAAAGACCACAGTTCACAAGAGAAGTTCAAAATAGGTCGAGGTGTTCTTTTTGAGCATGGACGCCATATGCATCCTAGGGAATAAACTCCGGTTCACAAATGGGAAACAATCGTTTGCGTGCAATGAAGTTTGTAAAAATTATGTAATCAATAAAGTACAGAAAGTCTCTTGTCCCACATTCTTAAAGAGAAACGATCAAGCGTTAAAAATGACAAGACCTTTCCCTAAATTATTCTCTTGTGGTGAGAAGCGACAACTACCTTAAGGGTACAAAATCAATGCAAAAAATCCTGCACTTTTTGGTTAACCAAAGAATACACCGACTCAAAAAAGAACACCCCCCCCTTCCCCCTTTCAAGTAGGAAAATATGAAGTATTCAGCAAGGAAACAATTAACAAGAAAGAGAGATAGTGAAGCAAAGAATGAAGAGATGCAGGATGAAGCGCAATAAAAACCTGCATTCACGGCACCCCGCGAAGAAGACATCGAAGCAAGGCAGGAGACAGCAGTATGTGCCAAGTGTGCTCATCACACACCAGCCCACTTACAAACTAAAGAGTGGCCCATCGTAAATAAAAGTTCATTCTTTATTCCATGTTGTTTCTTGCTTAGAATATATTGCCTTATATTAAGGGTTAGAGTACTGAACGAACGTGTCTGCATACACTTTTCATCGTCCGAATGAGTTGGTCGATGGCCTGAATGCAGCTCTGGGCAACTTTATTTCGAATTTTTCCCTCTCTGGTGGCTATAGCGCCTTCGAGCTTGAGCGTGCCCATTATTATCCGACGGCACATGAGAACGTTCGCAGAATCATCGATTATTATGAACAAACGAGACGAGAGTCCGCAAATGGTAGATGTTTCGGAAGCAAGAGCAGCGGCTAGGCTGAGGATCGGCTCACGTTCCACACTCCACACGAAGTCTGAAGCTCGACTGACTGCTGGCAGCGGCGTCGGCAGCAACAGCAGCAGCAGCAGCACACCTGTCTGCCCCGGCTAGCGAGACACCCCCATCAAACCCCCGGTACATAGCGGCGAGACGGTGGCGCGCACAGAGGGGGGAACACAGTCACAGGAAGAATCGCACCACTACAAGGCAGGCACGGAAAGTTATTCTGCGCTGACGCAAAGCACAGACATCACGATACACCACAGTCGAATGCATGCGTCAACTATCAAATCAAATGAGTAAGAGCAATAGTTGCTAAAAAAAGAGAAGTCTTTGTGCAGCGGTGGGTGGTTAGGCCGGCAGAGCGGCCATAGCGAGTCAATGGGAGAGAGAACCCCCCTCCCTGCTAGCCGTCTGCCGGGCTCTATGCACGCCAGCGAGCTACATCAATACGGCCCAGTCCGCCTGCTCACCCTCTACACTCAGTATTCCTTCGTTTGCCTCCATATTCTCATATCCGGCCCGTACAATCCGACCTCTGAATCACGCAAATCGTGCTGTGTGGATAGTCTAGAAATCCTGTGAGATTCAGAAGTACAGGAAACTGCACCTAGAAGCAACACATAATCACGGAAGTTGGAATGTATATGGCGTTTAACAGAGGGCAAGCAGAGTTAAAACGTGGGTCATCGAAGTCAAGTGTTCGCATGACCTCGGAAAATCCCCGTTTATCACAGTAATTCCGTACCTCCACTTCTCCATACTTCATGGGACATCATAGTTCTTTCTTTCTTTGTAGAAGTTGATTTCCAGGTGTAAACGACACTAGAAGGCATGCAAATTTCATCAGCTATTAACTTACGCTCTCGAACGAAATTTGAATCCCAATTTATAATAAATGCAGAAGTTGATTTTCCAGTTACACGTGATTCCTTCTAAGCGAACGTACCTCTATGGAAATCAAATAAATATTGTACGTACAAAGTGCATGGATGCCCGATCATACAGTGCAACTCTTCGATTTCGTGAATTTTCACACACTCCATTCAACAATTCACCTTCAAGTGAAGCATCTCTATCCCGACATTATCGAAACGATTTGCCCACGTAATAAACATCGCATCAATCTAAGTAGACAAAAATCTTGATTTCAACATTGCCTTGAGTCATATAATTGATTCATGACTTCGAACTTAGAGGAAAAATCCTTTCCCAGGCGAACTGAGGTAACTAATATGAAATTAGCCTAATGTGTCTTCCTATGATCTCACCGTCACAGTTCGACCTGAACAGAGAGCGCTCAAAAATTATTCAACAGACATCAGTTCACGGTCTTTTTTGAAACAAATAACAGTTCTTATTTCTAGAGGATAAGAAACAGCAGTTTACACAGCACTCTAAAAGATATCATTCACATAACGCACAATGTGTAGAACCATATCTGCACAAAAACTAGGCACCTTTTTGAAATCTAGTGGCTTTAGAAGTTTCTTCACTGTGTTTTTCGCATATTTAACTCTTAATTCCACTGTCATGCATGACAGCGTTCATTAAAACAAAATATATCTTTTTTGTCAGAATTACGTGAGAATTAATTTCCTTTCACATTAAAAACAAATTGGTGCAGTAGAGTTAAATGCAGCAACACCAGCAGGTTATGGCGAGCGGCTTAAATCCGTTGACATTGGCTCAAATTTGACGAGGTAGCGAGTGTGTGCCCTGGTACTTGACCAGACCCGCCACCGCCGTCTCATGTGAGAATCTCATCGAGGCGCTCCATCTGGACCAACAAGTTGGGGCCTAGCCGCGATAACATCAAAACTGATTCCACTCACTCACAGAATATGAGTCCGAAGATCATCTACAAAGTAGAAAAAGGTCACAGTGAAGAACAGGCATACTGTTGACGCTGAGTAGATATTTTATATAGATATTTTAGTCCGTGATCGACGTTCCTTTTGAAAATCAAAGCTCGGGTATTTATTAGAGCATAAATACTTCTAGAAAATTAGAATGATCTAATTAAGGCAATCGAGTCGCTAATTCGTGGCAATTCTAATTAGGTGTTGAAAATGTATTACCAGTTTTCATGCGAACATTGACGTTCTTATGTTAGCATCAAAATTTCAAATGCCCTGGAGTGGAAGATACTAGATTCTGAAATATTTACAAATGCACTCAACATCAGCGTTCTCTTATACAACTCGAAAAGTCAATAAGTTTGAAATACTGATCTTTTGAACGGAAAAATTTATTTATTAATATTCATTTATGGGAGTTACCCACAACATAGATGCAGTTAAATAAAATTTGCAGATCGATACAGAGCAAAAAATTTACGAAATTGAAATATTGGACAATCATAAAAATAAGAAAGTGTTTGGATAATTAGAGTGAATTTCACTTCAAGAATTAGGGAACGAGTTTACAGAAAGGGCGGCTTAACATTGTTGCTGACAAGAATGATAAACTTCACCTGAATAATGAGTTTAACAGTCAACGACCCCTACAGCTACCTGCTAATGTTATGTATACTTTTGGCCCCGAGTAGAGCCAAAGACCTCCGGAGAGCAGCTCAGGACGAAGGGCAGCAGGCCCCGGCGTGCACAGGTGAGCCTCTTAGCCTATCGTGTTCTAGAGTCCCTGGGTCGAAAATCCTTGCTTTCACAAGAGCTTCTGCTATCACCAGTAAAGCGAAAACTGCAATACATTTAGATTAATGATGAAAAACTTTTCAGAGTATAAAACTTTGAGATCACTGATAGAAGAAAACTGCTTAGATCTATCCAGATAGACTCTATGGCTTCAGGGAGCATTAGGTCATCTGTATTCAATTCACAATACATAAACGAAAACTCAGCCTAGAAGTTGGGCATTTTTTTTCGATTATTCAGAGCAAATTCCTTATTAGATCGCCCCTTGGTGCTTCAAGTACGGTAAATGGCAACGGCAATTTCCTGATTAAGATGGAATGCACAACCAAAGGCTTCAACAGTGCATATTCTAGCTATTTCCTTCTTGAGTAGTGGAATACAGAATTCCTCACCCAGCACAATACGCGCCCTGCCCAGCCCCTCAGTGTCGCATGTAAGTTCTGTAGCTCGAGAATCCAATGAAGTGAGCAGGTCTAAAGCCCCCAGACCCAACTAGCGCGCGCTCGCACCAGCGGCCGCATGCAATGCGTCTACAGGCGAGACGCCCCGCCGTCTGAGACGCATCCGAGGCTTCGTAGAAGACGAGAGGTTGTGGATGGGTCAATTGGAGAGAGCGTGTGGGCGTGAGAAAGAAATGACAGCGAATAAGAGCCCAATTCGTGCAGCAATAGAGAATGGTATGGAACTACAACAAGGAAGTAAACTTAAATAGAAAATCAGTGAATCGACGCAAAGTTCTTTTCAACGCAGATGCCTAACGCCGCAGAGCCGCCTACAACACGCTCAACAAATGTAGCCTTGAAGTTGAAGGCTGTCTGCAGAGACATGTGCCACGTTGTAGCAGTGGCTAAGTGAACTACACGTAGGTTAAATAGACGATGGTTAATTATGTTGTACTGTCAAATACGTGTGCAGGAAGACTCTCTAGCTAATTGCACGGCGTATAAGATACGCAAATACTTATTCTACCTGGCAAATGCTGTAAATAGAATGTTCCTGTACCGACAGTACGAAGACAAAATAGTCGGCAACACTTCGGAAAGGTGAAGGGGCACACCGGCAGTTACGATGTTCTACTACAGAACGCGGAGTGCACCTTCTAATATATTTTAACCTAGTCCCAAATTACAGCACAGAACTCATTGAATGTTAGACCCCATACCTACAACCAATCCATAGAAGGAAAATCATCTTAATTAAGTACCACGCAATATTTTCAGTTTCTACGCTAAAGCACAGTTCTACGACCCAAAGAATATCTGTGAAATGATCCTTATATCTTGCTTCATTTGAATGGTTTGTTTAAGAACACCGACAATTAAGCACCAATTGATAGCAGCGCTGAAGTTCTGCATGAACAGCGCATGTTCAGTCATTACACGTTATATCTATTAGCAAAATTAAACTATCTGAAATTAAAAACATCTATACATGTACATACAGTAAAGTTTACAGTTTCCATATCATCGACGTTTGGGAATACAAACACATGAAAATTCTTCCTTAAAAATTGTGCATTTTATTCCTATTGTACCTCACGGTCGCATGCGTTGCAGCTAGAATGTGCTTCAACACCCGTGAAAGAATACAACTATCCAAATTGCTCAGTAATTCTTGCTACGCATGTATATCGATGGACGGAATAACAACATATGGATTCAACTCTATATAGTCATTTTTTAGTACACCAATGTTCCATAAGATGAAAATTTTATTCTAAATACACCGACGCTTCCAGTGCATAAAGACAAGTATGCATGCCAGACCTCGATGAGGTCACACGAGTGACATCAATGCAGAATGACCAAGTTGCCCCTGTTCCTTGAGTCACGTAGAGTGAAGTCTCCCGCTCGCCCAGTACTCCACGGCATCGACTTGGCCTCCAAGACGGACACCCCAAAGCAGCCGCTCCCAGACGCTGCCCACCAGAAAAAGGTCACCACGACAGTCTACGGATAAGATCACACATTCAAGCGAGCTCAAGATTAATCGCTGGCATGAATACTCGTCCTTACACGCTCTGCCGGTCTCTTTCTCATTTATTCTTAGTTTCTTCACGTCCCAACCCACGACAAGGATTTATAACCAAAATGAACCAACTAAAAACGGCAAAATTTCGTTAACAAAACTTTCAATTCAATTGCTCTACTAGCATTAAACGCCTACTCAAATGTAAAATCGATTTTGAAATTTACGTAAGAACTTTTGCTTCAGAATTTATGGGATCAGGAAACTGGATGCAATCCCGGTCCAGGACATAGAACGAAAGTACTCGTACAAACACTACACACACCTACTTCGTCACCCGACAGAATACAGCTGCAGTCTAGACATAACGAACACTAGTACAAATACATTTTTACAATATTGTACTCGCTTGGAATTCTGGAATGCTAGGTAAAGCGCCAATCTAGGAATCCTAGATGCGCTATAGTCAGCCATTGGGCTCCCACTGGAACAATACTTCGTCAAGAATAATGCATTCGAAAAATCTCTCGATACACGAATAATTTGCATAAATAGGTATTACACGTAAAGTAAACCACGAAGTCCCCGCTTCACCCACTGAGTTCGGCAACCGCCTCTGTTACCACACCTCCGCGAATCCTGGTCATTATTCGCTCACGAGGCACACCAGAGCGAGCAGCTCAACGATGCTGCCCGTGAAAAAAATTGTTACAATGAAAAACATAATAATATATCTGCGGACAATTAAGCCAGCAAATGAAATACTAGAACGAACGTTCAAGACAATGGTAATCAGGACGGTAAATCCTATCCATATTATTTATAATTATTGGACATTTGAAGCTCGTTTTGGAGTACACGAAGTGAAGAAATGGATTCTTTTAGAATTTAAGCAAAGCCTGATGATTACAACAAAAGATTTATTATGCTCTGCTTGTTCTTCTGGCGGTTGAAAACCTGTTGTTTTTCGCTCCATCCATCAGTGCCTAATTTATGTATGTTCATGACACTAATATGTGATCAAATTCGCATTCATCATCCAGCAAGACACAGGAAAAGCGTTCCATATTTGTTTGTGCAATCGCTATGTCACTAATTTCTATAAATATTTTGTCATTTTCCCCATCATCTGAGCGATATGGCAAAAAATAAACAGCTGCACCCACTTACATGAAAAGAAACACACGTCTAAAAATATGCATGAATAAAAGAAACAAAAAGGACACATACACCTTGAGAAAAGTAAACAGCGATCGACTGTCCCAATTCTGTCGAGTCATCTATAGCAAAACGAATGCAAACAGCCAATGCATAAGCGTTGCCTGCCAACGACCGACATTTTGGCACAAGAACGACAAAATTTAGTAGCAAGCCTTCCAGGGATGAAAAAAAAATAAGCCGAGCTCCACAAATGCAAACTTCATATCACTGCACTACATCATGCGCGCAGCCATAATTGCATTCGAATCGATGCGCTCATTTTAAACAAGAATTCATGATTGCATTCAATATTCATACGACTAAATAGCAATGAGGGTCTGAATTTTGTCATTTTGAGGACGGTAAAAAAGTACTTGGAATTAGACATGCGTCACTAAAATTATGACGATAACATCAGCCGAACCTGTTCGGAAGAATGTTCGTTAAAGAAATAAGGTTCCTGCAGATGCAGCAAAATGAAGTTTACACCGCAGGTCAAAGTTGGGAGAAAAAATAATACTAGAATTCTAAAATTGTCCTCAGCTGAGTTTCTTACCTCACATAACAGGATTTTGAAAACGTCAACAGCACTCGAATTGATGACTCGCAGTAGTAGAAGTAGCAGTAGTAGTACATAGTAGTCGTAATAAGGGGTAAGCAGCGTTTTAGTAACTCAGACTATCTCGCACCGAGAGAGAAGGGACCGTTTAGAATGTAGTTTGGGGAACAGGGAATCTGCGCACAAAATAGATTCACACAAAGATCCCCTACGCATTGAACCAGCAAGTTATGAAAGAAGAGAAAGAAAAGCTAAAGAGTTTTTAGTGAAGGAGGCATGAAAATGGAAAGAAGCTAAGTGGGGGCGAAAGATAGACGTTCCGAAGCCTAGCTAAAGCTTAGGTAACCTAACAGTGTCCCCTGGGGACGTCAGTCCCTAAAGCATAGGATAGACAACCCTAACTCACCCAACCCTACCGCCTACGGGCTATCCTATGCTCTGTGAGAGGAGTGCATTATTGATTCCGGTGTGAATAGCAAATGCAATAACCCAAAGGTGCTATTTGCTATACTTACTGTAATTGGCTAGAAGATTCACACTATGTACACTGACGAGACCAGCACTATCAGTCTAGCTTGAGCAATCGTGAGTAACCCTCGAGAGATACCGTGTTCCAAGAGGACAATTCGCATGAAACGCAAGAGGACAATTCCATTGAAGTGCAATCTTCCGCTAAGCTTCTGCTCAAATGACAATGCAAGCGCACTGCTGCAATCGATTCAATTTTTTAGCTCCCAATTATTGTTGACGCACACATTCTTTAAACAACGGTTCATGTAAGTGCAACGACTTTTTCATGGGCAGTGTTACAAGCGTGTATTCTAACGGGCAAAAAATACGCACAGACCTCACACACAGAAGTTGAAAAGTCTGTTGTCAGTATGACTCTCATCCACATTCCCATGACGTACTGGCCGTCACAGTGCCTGTAATTCACTGTTTACAGACATAAAAAAAAGAGTTACAGTACATCACTCAGCTCTTGAAGTGATTCCGCAATAACTTTTCAATACAAGACCAATAACACGCTTAGAGAGGACCCAAACGGTTCATTACTTCTAAAAACACTCAAATGTGTTTAAAATAGAGGAGACATAGAAAAAAATGGCACGTGTAAAAGCAGCAGCGAATGCTTCTCAGTTCATTCTTCGTCACCAAGTCCCAGGGCAAAGAAAGAAAGAGTCTGCGTGGCATCAACACTCCGCTATATGTAGCACAACCCGCCGCTTCTGAAAGAGATCGGGTTTGTTGCATTGATTTCTATTGCACTTCTTTGGAGAGCTCTCGTGTACGGACAACAGCCATAAGAATTGGCTTGCAATGACTGGGAACGAAAAACGTCAGCACCCCAACAATAACTATGCACAGCGCTCGAATCGACCCTCAAGCCGGGTAATTCAGTGATTAAACAGATAAGATAAAGAAATAAATGCAACCCACATGTCTGGCCAGAGATACCGTTAGAAGCTAGACTGCAGACGGTGGTGAGCTCGCTCACATACCCGACGGCACCAACTAGATGCCAGGGCCACATTAATGACGACATGGAAAAAAAATAACAGATATTGACGTATGCTCATACTACACAGACAAAAAAACGAGATAACAGTGATTAAAGGTGCACAAAAACCCATAGGAGATATCTTTATGCCCCACAAACAATCAAATGTAAACATGAACCCAGTTTTATGTCTACAATTGTTCAGTCAAACAAAGAAATAAGACACTACTTATCAATTTGCGATGAGAACTCTCATCACAAGCGATGTCCACTAAATAAACTAGAGAACAAGTAGAGAAAATTTGCTGCTGCAAAGTTCCGATAAGTAAAATCGATTTTTGATCGATGTTGCAGGAACAAACAATGGGTAATGACAAGAATATGAAGTTTTCGCCGAACGATGTCTAGACTTGAATAAACAAGCGGTTTAAAAAGTTCATCACCCGAATAATGAAAGACAGATGCCTTTAATGAATTATTTTGGATAGAAGATGAGGACTCTATGGCACATGAGAGCGGGGATTATTTCTGTATAACTTAATAAATTAAATCATAGACATTATAGACCCATAATTAAAGCTCGACTAATTCCTATTCTCAACTCAAGTTGTTAATTAACCTCAATTTATATTTATTCAAAATCATCTTTTTTTGAAAACAAAACAAAAAACTCATCACATTAACCAAATATTAATGGGAAAATTCGAGGGCTATTAAGTTGGACGAATGGATGCAAAACGTTAGATACGATTTTGGTTAATTTCCATGGCTTTTTGACTGAAAATTTACTGCAGGTAAATTGAGCTCCAGTGGAAGCTCCAGGAAAATGGGGCTCCCACATCCCAGGAGACGCCAACGCTCCCTCAGACAACAGAGCGGCGCTGCTTGACCTTTCTACCCTTGCGCAACCCTTTAAAATAAATTGCATGTCTCAAGGAACTCCTGCGTAAAAATAAAATTATGTACCGCATCTTTCTAGTCTTATTTTCATTCTGTAAATAAGATAGTATATATTATTGAATAACTTGTTCATGGAGATTTAATACTTCATTGTCAAAGTTTTCGGTTATGCTAAATACAATTCATAGTGTTTGTTTCTAATATTTCACAAGGGTGTATTCACATAAAAATAATTTCCAAACTCAAACGTATAAAATAAACCTAAGCAACTAATATCATATATATATAATATAAATGTAAAGAGAAAGAAAACGGATAATTGCCGCATCAGTTTGTTATTTATTTTTTACAGGCAACGTAGGACGACAGGGGGTAAATCAAGGCAAAATGTCCCTTGGACCAATAATTCGGCTAAGAAAATGTTACTTTCAGGACCATTTGATTACGCGAAACATGGTTCTCCAATCTATATAAAATTAAATAAAAAGTCAAACGTACATTAGTATATCTCAATTGTCCTAGCAGAACCCTTAGGAACCTGTGGTGGAATGTAGGGGTCCTGGGGGACCCTGTGTGAGAACCGCTGCAACAGACGACCTGACGAGGATGGGGTAGGAAACGCTGCAACAGACTACCTCACGAGGATGAGGTAGCAGTCGGTCACCATCAGGCTATAGCAACGAACTCTAATGAAATACAATATCTTTCTTCAGCTCAAGGATCCCCGTACACGATATTAAACATCTCACATGGGAAACAATATATTCTGAATCTGATACATACAAGAAGGTTCTCCGTACCATCCTGGACATAAGCAGTCGTATGATCAAAAACATACGAAAAAGTACGTATGGTATTGAAAAGTAGTATATGCACACTAAAATAATAATTAATTAAGCTGGGAACTCATTTCACATGAATGGGATAGCACAACAGATTAAAAATATACCGCATTTCCACACTCGACGTTTTAACAAAACCTGAACCGAGTAAGTGAAATTTCAGTTTAAAATTCCGCGGAGTTTTTCACAACTTTGAGAGTACAGAGAAAATTTTACTAACATTCGTTGACAAAATATGTTTTCTTATGAATTAAAATAGATCGAACTCGATAAAACACAAACAAAACAAAAAACATTACACTAAAGTACTGTAAGTTATAGTCTTTTTGAAAAGATAGCGCGTAGTAATGACTGTCAACTAGCTTGAAAGTTCTATTTTAATAGCTGACTTTCCATTTTATTTTTCTACCCAGATGCTGAGATCGCAAAATGGGTAAAACACCTATACGATCAAAAAATCGGCACCAAGATTAAGAAAACATAGGAATTTGTTCCATCTCAAGTTATAAGACTTTGTCCCCAAAATGCAGCTCTCGTAATACTAATACAAGGTTAGAAAAACAGTAGTCAACACATCAACCATTGAAAGTTCTTTGGTCCGAAGGCAGCCCTCCTTAGTGAACACAATGACAACCTCCTCCCCCTCCAACACGACAACGCGCAGGTCAACGTAGTACTTCCAGCCAAAGATCTTATGAAATAATATTGTGATGAACCATTGTTTTCTCGTACATATTCTCTTGACTTGGCACTCACTGATACCCATTTTCAGTGAGGCTACAACTATTAGGAGGAAGTAGGTTAACATCATGAGAAGAGGTCGATTCCATCAGAACTACAGAATTTTACAAGCCCGGTGTTTGGAAACCAGATGACAAGAAGGAAGGTTATGGGAAACAATGAAAATTATTTCAATGAACGAATACTTCAAAGGCCAAAGAATTATTATCAGAAATAAAGACCATAATCTCAGACGTTACTGGCGTTTTAAACCGACACATTAGGAAAACGCTAGGAGGTATAATATCAGAATGCATAGCATGTAACAAGCCAAAAAAAACTACAATCAATTGTTTTCGCCAATGATCTCACATCAGTAGCTGTAAAAAACACGAAATTCTTACACGGCCGCAGTACAACACAGAAGAAGGGCCGTGTTGAAAAAAATGTTTGCGATAATAGAAACACCAGGCACTTTATCCGCCAGGCCTCGGACCACATGCTCTTACACTAACTTCATTAGCGTGCACGGCCAAGTTCGTACGAGGTACGAAAAACAAACCAAGCACAACCCACAAGGCCTCGATAGGCAGAATGTTTGCACACCTTACAGAGAGAATGGAACATTTAGTCACACTAATTCTATAGCAAATATTTTTAAAAATAGTACCTATTGACAAAATGGGAATATCAATCATACGATGAGCATTCACGACGATGTAAAATAAGCACAGCGGTGGAACACGTCAACGTACACCATTTCAAATTGTATAGTTTCATATACCCAACAGCAAAGCAAAATATAGCTAAGGTAATGAATCAATACGTCTGACTAATGGTGATGGGGAAAAATACGTTCTAAACTATTAATCTAGCGATACAGCAATCAGGAGAAACGTTCAACCCCAAACTGAAGCACAATAATGAACACATTTTTGAGGACAGTAATGAACACATTTTGATAGGAAACAAAAATTTCGAGAACTAGAAAAAACATCAAGACTCACAAAACAGAAAACTAAACCTACAACACATTCCACTACAAGTGTTGCTGAGAAGAGTGTGTTCTCCAAGGTGCCCCGACGAGGGCGCCGCTCTCCAGCGAACGAGTGTAACATTAAGAAGTCTCACGTCTCCTTCTGGCAGCGCCAAGTCCCTAGGACCTCACGACAACCTCGTGCAGCGCAGCACCACGTAGGACAAAATGCCACCGGCTCTGAACCCGCGTTTTACAATGAACCCTATTAAGTCCCATAGGGACGCCTCAGCCTCAGTTTAGTTTTTATTCGGTACGAAAACCTACTAAATGGAAATAAATCTGTAGAACTGTGTCCTGGACTCAAAGGCTTAAAAATCGAAACCAAAACTTAATGTTAGGCGTATTTCACTAACTTAAACAGATTTAGTATGTCTCACTTACGGCGTCGAGTAAATCGTACTTAGCTTAGAGTTTTCACGAGTCGATTCCAAGAGCAAGAGGTTGCGTCGCTTCAGCCCAGTGCCTGCATCACAGTCATGCCAAGCTCTTAACAACACGGAGAAATCCTTAATACTAACAACTAGCAGGACTGTGAAAATTTCACGAAAATTTAGATAAACTTTAGATAAACCANATGATGCGAGTAGTCTGAACTCTATTAGGGAAACTGAAAATGTGCCGATAAGACTGGCTTTTTAAAGCCAAACATGTAACCCGTATATAGGATACTTTGTTCGAGACCTGAAATTTCACTTGAAAAGTGGTGAAGCGTGACGGAACGGTAGGTAGGTAGGTACAAACGTATTCATATAAAGATTTAAAGAACAATATAATTCGAATTGGATTTGGAAGTGACACAACGAGTCACTTTTGGATTCGATATTTGAAATAAGAATGAAATTTAGAACTCAAAATGCATCTACATACTTATATATCAAAAAACAATGGGAATGTACATTTAAGAATTTTAAATATATCGTATGACATCGTTACGTAATGACACGTTACGTAATGAGATAGGATCAACTGATTTTACAAATCGATGAAGTAATGCACAAGAAATCGTTCACATTTTATGCACTTGTGTGCACATTCATTATACTGTCGAACGAAATAATATGAATTTAAGATTAAACTATAATATCTGTAAGACTTTTCTTGGCAGCGGTCTTGAAAGCGTTAAGCTTCAGGACAAAACATTACAAAAGTACCAAAATTTTTGCCGTTATTCTACGACCAAATCAACACAATATCTACGACTGCTATTAAATGAATTCTAAATTTTAATTTTATTCCAACAATATGTGCCTACTGTCAGATATCAATGATAATTACCAACCTACACGCAGGGCCGGTCAAAAGCACTACATGCGAATGACGTCACACCGCTTGAGCACCCCACAGACTCTACTGAGAAGCCGATGTAGCCACTTCAAACGGCGAACACAAGAGTTATTTCATATCAGCTTACATCGTAAATTGTCCACGGGTTATGCTTTATTACAATGCTTTCAAAACCCCACGTTCATAATTTATAAATTATTGTTAGTAGTAAATTTCATCCGAAGATGATACAATGATAACCAAGTGAAGTGATGCCAATAAAACGATTTCACAGTTCAATATGTTCAAAAATTTACTAGCTATAAAATAATACTATTAATAAGCCAGAATCGATCCATAAAGCTAGAACTGAGCGACAATATACTGAAATCCTAAACCGTGTACAAAACAAATGACAATGTGATCAGGAAAACATTCATTGTAAGTGATGTTGGTTGAATAATAAGTATACGTATACCACACTCCACTTAGAGCATACGTGCTTCTTTAACTGAAGGGCAGTGACAAGTGATGGACGTCATCGAATTGGAGGCATAAAAAATCGAAGCCTGTGTTGCCTCGAAGATCTCTGAGACCACCATCCTAAACTAGTTTATTACCATTCGATAAAAAATGAAGTTCTGTACACAAAATACATCGAGGAATTACACCAGGGCAGAAATACGTCTCCAGGAATACCGACTACTGACACAACGCGCGAATATGACTTGGACCCCAACGTGAAATGAGCACGGCAACGTCCAACTACGGTACTGTCACTCGACTCTAAGTAACACTGTACTACACGGACGACCACAGTGCCGTGCTTTGCCGGCCTCTCTACCCATAATTACCCATCAAAATTACTATCCAACAGGTACCACACAAGAGTAAACGACTTTAATCGGGGGAAATCAGTAAAATCTTGACGTTTTTTGCTAAAAACTCGTTTCGATTTCGGATTAGATTATCAATAAATAAGGCCTGTCAGACGGTAAGATTGGAGTTTTATGTACGGACAACATGATTCTCATGTTTCAAAGCTTCGAGAGGAAATTTTGCCAAACTCACTGTAACAGAAGATTATAAAAAACCAGTTTCTGAGAGACATGAGATCCCGAATGTTCTAGATCTTTACAGTAATTGGCAAGCTGTCCGCAGTAATGACAGTGTAGCTCCGACGTACGCCAGTCCCGATGCACAGGTGGACGGTGATGCTTGTCTCATGGTACCGTATCAGGGCTACCAGGCACGCTCCCCTCCTGAACACAAACGCACGAAACTTCGGTCGACTCACAACTGAACATGTGCAATATTTTTGCTTCCATATTTTGTTTGATTTTCACAATGGATCCGCCGTTTGAATTACACATGCATTTTATGCCAATCTCGGTCTGCCAGAGCATTCTTTGTCTGCTGTTGAGCCGGATATCTCTGAATCTTAAAATCGTTGCAATAATCCAATGTTTGGAAGGCATTGTTGATTAAATGTTCTTACGAAGTCCCTCTGTACAGCAACTAACAATCCATTGCGAGAGAAATAACTTTCTACTATCTTTGCTCGTTGGTCCTTGCTGTATGACGACCTTTTTGAGATATGATAATTATGTAAATTTCGATTACAAAAAATACTCCAAATCCAAATCATCGGTACAGGATGAAAATTCAAAATTTTCTTTTTCATTTTCTACGTAACGGATTCTTATAGCTGTATTAGTTGTCGTGTAATAAATATCCAAAATTGTGAACGGACTTTAGGGCCTCCCTGTACACGTACGAAGATCCCCTTCAACATCCCTCTAAAAACACACAGACAATAGTTGTTTCGCAAACATTATCACAATGCAGCCAGTTCACGAATCGTCTTACAAACTGGTTTATCAATAGCATAAACGTGAAATATCGTTTCAATAGCAAGTTATTACCAATAGAACAGCAGAGTTACTAAACATAACTTGAGCTGAAACCCTGAAAATACTTCCTGAGTAGATAAACACATGCCAAAAGAGTCGAACACAGAAATTCAACAGCACAATAACTGACTCACAACAGCCGAGCGAATAATTTTAAGAACCCGCTAATAGGTTCGAAAAACAGTACCCGACTACCTTAACAACATCACGGCTCCGATCTTTCGGCCGGCACTTGCGAGAGAGGCAGACGCGTAAGTCTGAAGAGCACTTACACGATACAACCACCCATCGCAAACCTTTTGTTCAACAGGATCAACTACAAGAACGCAAAACATAATCTCTGAATACCAACCGAATGATATTCGCACACTTTCATATTCTAGTTGATGAGTGGTTATATGCGACGCAGGTCAGGTAACCTAATTGTGCTGGAGAGCGTTTACATTCTGTGCGGCTGTGTATTACGTTTACATTCTGTGTGGCTGCGTATTATGTTTACATTTTGTGCGGCTGTGTATTTATGTTTACATTTTGTACGGCTGTGTATAATGAAACTTTTTGCGACCTGTATTAATTTCGCGCAGAGAACTGGCCTCCTTTGGTGTTGGCGTAGTTGAATTAAAGTTTGAATGGAAAATCCCATAAATTGGTCAACTGTAACAGGCTCATTACAAGTCGCACTCGGCATCATATGCTAAAAGAGGAATTTAAGCCCGATAAGCAACCCGTTATTAAGGTAATGTCAAAGTTGACACGTTTTCTGCAACGTGACCCACCGGTGGGTGATTTTACTCGTAAAATGGCATCATCAAAGGAAACGTGTTAAATTCATGGGGGAATCACGAGTCACGGCAGGGGGAACGGATTAATGACTGTGGAGGTCAGACAGGACGAAACCACAAAAGTTCCAATCCGGGGCCCCGGACACGAGGTACCAGCTATTCGACTCCAGGAGACACTTCTCTCTGATTGACAACTATCAGGAGATTTAGGACACATAAGTTATGGGTGATTACGGCATGAGTCAAGAAATTCATCACGCATTACACCGAATTAACGTATGAAGCCGTCGCCACTTTAACGTCCAGTTCGATGCAGCATGTAAGTACACTTGCCACACGCAAAAGACCACAAAATATTTTACAGGTTCCTACCCCACGCTGAAACTGCATAAGAAATAAAAAGAAATCTAATAAATTTTATGGTAAGGAAAAGGCACGTTATGATCAATTCTATCCTCGACAGAATGAAATCACCTTAAACGCACAAGGTGCCATGGTCCTGTAGTGACGTATGTTCTTCGAAATAAATTGTGACAGTAACCTTTTTATTTACTATCATAAACCTAAAAATCCCCGGCCACTTACTTTACCCTGGTCTCCGCAAACTCGAGTGCGTCAAGAATATCAAAAAAGAAAGAACAAGACCTCGTAATATTGCCGTAAGGCTTCAATGATATTACTAATAAAAGCGCACAAGGAAAATACGAAGGTAGCACAAATGAAGGACTCGTCCAAAAATGTTATATTCTCAAGCATGAATAGAGCTGAGGAGCACCTCGTACACAACCATCAGATAAGACGGGCTGGCTCAGAAACATTGCTCACAAGGAGATGTGGCCTATAAAAATTGAACACACGATAGCGACTTGAGATAACCGCAAAAATATGTTTAAAATTCGAACACGTAGAATAAAAGCGATAGCAAAGAGCTCTCATTAAAATGACAGCTAAAATCAAAACAAAGATATTCAAATTTTTACCCGTAGACAGATGTCGATAGCTAAAATCAGCACAATTTAGACACAACGCCGAGAAGAGCCGGCAATCGATCTTTTGCCTGTCCCGCCCGTAGATATGAAGACGTTAGGTTGACCGTGATAGGAAATGAAAGTCATGAAGTAACTTTATACCATCACTAACAAAACTGAAATTTAGCACGTTCCCTCTGATTTGGCCCACAGGTTTACCGATGAAAGAACTCCTTCCACTGTAACGTAATGGTTTGCATGGGCATCGACACTCATATTTTACTCGTGTCTAAAGAGAACCCTTATGTTTGAAAATTAATACTACTAAAGCCATTAATCAGAATGATAGAGTGAGTAAACATGAAGGAAGCATGTCTAACCTCAGAACGCGTCCGAATTCAAACCCAACCTAGCTATGGAGCAACCTAACACAGGCAACGCGTGCACAGCTGGCGCACATCGAGACCAACGTGTTAATAATAGAAATAGAAAGATAGAGAAGTGATCAATATGATTTAACACTGCTATTCGAAATAGACAGGGTTGTTAAAAGAATAACCAACTTGAAAATGCACGAGGAAGCACGATTTCAATTTTTGGATACGTTTACTTTAGCTTTGGTAACTCAAATATTTTCTTTAGCAAAGCAAATGACGATTTAAACTACGAACACGAGCACAAAACGATACCCTGAACTACTTCTACAGCGTCCTTGACGTCCTCTCGTGTTGAAATTAAGGACCATAATTAAGCTCCGATAAGTGTGGTGAGTTTTTCATTGTGATAGAACAGCTAGTATCCGACGCATATGAAAAGGAACTTTTTTGAAGAGCAAATATCGAGCGTGCATTGAAAGAAGAGGGGCACGGGAACGGCTGTAAAGCATGACGAATGGCTCCTCGATCTGTGAAGAGGCACCCAACCGTTATTCTGAGTAGGCACACCAGGAGGCGCCCATTAAGAGCCACTTGCAACTCAAAGCGCCACCCTTCGCGCACCAAAAATACAGGGAGACGATGTGTAAATGTTATTCTAATCCACTTACACGAGACGTAGCACGTGCGCTTCACAAAACTCGCTTTAGAGACGCCATGTTCAACGCAATACGATTACAACAGACGTCGAATTACAAAGTTTCCTTTGAGCCAGAGCGCCCTTTCAAAACACGAAGCATTTCATAACTTTTCTGTCCAGGCAAAAGTACTGAGGCTGTGATACAAATCTAGTACAATGGAGTGATGCAAATGAATTGTATAGCCCACTGAGACCAGCCGTATCTCGTAACCCACTTTCAATAGCGAAATAAAGCCTGAACAGCGCAGGCATTTATATCTGTGCAATCCTCAACGTTGAAAGGAAACAGTAAGCTACTGTCATCAGCTTCACGTCTAGGCATCTAATATTTTACGACCGAAATACACTACTGAGGTAAATGAATTCCAAAGTCAACAATACCAACAAGTAGCATAATTAAGGTGCATAAGTTATCAGTCAAATTACAAAACAACGAATTGGTATATA
>VOMN01061307.1:0-20954 GCA_014899125.1 Orchestia grillus
ACCTACAAGAACACATTCACCATTCTAAATGACCTACAAACAAAGCAAAATGCTGCAGCGGAAGTATTAAAGGTGTACAGCATATCACTCCCATGGAATGCAAGTCTTTCCTACATCAGAGAAAAAGAAGTCCATACAGCAAACAAAGTGAAGGTTTTAGCTAGCTATAAAACTGAACCAACAACAATCATCTGCAACAAATGTTAGATTCTGTAATGAGTAGATACCTAGACTATCTCTGGATACTTCTAGTTTTCCCAGATTTGCAATTAAAGACAAAAACTAAGATCATACCGTAACATGTGAAGTTTATTAACCCCTAAATACTTTATGCAAAGCAACAACAAGTCCCAATGATATGTCAGACAATCTTCTTCATTGCATATCCTGGTCCTGGATTACACAGTAAAAAATAGGAGAGTTATTTTGAGTGTAATTCTATTGTTAATATGGGTAGGAATGCATTAAAAAAATATAACTTTGTAAAGACTCTAATAACATCTTCAATAGAACCAATAAAAACATTCAATTGGAGCAATATTTTTAAACATTCATATGTTGTAGACCTTGAATAGAAGCATATTTGATATGTTTTGGTAAGCTAAAGGTACTTTACCTTATCTAATTACAAAAATATTCTAATTTTGAGAATATATAAATCTCGAACATGGCAACCAACAGTAAAAATTCTGAGACAAAAACAATTTCTTTATGTTTATGAATCTTGACATAAAAGATGATAGCTATATCTGCTAGGAGTGAACTTCTAGCTGGCATCTAACTGCGCTCTGCAATCTTCCTCTAGTTTATTGTTTTTACAACTGCTCCCTTTTCTAACCTCACTGTAACCTGTAAAGGATCTTGTCTCTATGCAGGACAACACAAAACTGGCACAAGTAAGGAATTATAAATAAAAATTAATTTATATAATTAGGTGAAATACAGACTATGATTATGAATATATTTTGAATTTATATTGGTAACATGAATAGCTAAATGAAATCCATTACAAAACCTTTGTGCATCACCTAGCAATTATGATTTCAGATCTGTACCACTTAAGGCCAATGAGCAATTTAAGACAATAATTTCATCTTCATAAAAAATGAGTCAATAAACATCACAATTATTGCTGTAAGGCTGAAAACAAAAAATATTTTTTCATTTGATAGGCATAGAACTGCAAGCCACTCAGCAAAGGAAAAGTGAGCTCCATATAATCATACTGTCACCAAAATAAACCAAATTATAAAGGCAGGTACAACCATCATAAATTCCTGTCACGTCAGTTCTGACATCAATTCCTTAACTTGCACCCTACACCTTGCAAAGATCTTACATCACATCTCACCTGTAGTCTCTTTGCAGCATTTCATCATCCATATCTTCCTTCTGCACAGCAGGCACAGGCTCCCTAACCCCAGAGCAGTTGGTCTGCAGCTTGTGCCTCTTTACACAGCTGCAGCTGCACGTAGCAGCAGAACAGGCAGGACACCTGTAGCGCGCAGGCTCAACATGGCAGATGCTACAGTTACGAAAGTTTGGTGGCTTTGAGACTAACTTCTGGGTGTTAGCCGCTTTGTCATTTTCTGGGCTGTGTTTGCTCTCACAAACAACAGAATGGGATAATACTGAATCACAGATTTCAGGCATCTCTGTAAAAAAAGTCACTATTTAAGAGCAACAAAGTACAATATACTGTCACAAGGGGTTGTTCAGGCTGACTTTCAAAGTTTTTTGTTAATACCTTTTCACTTTTTACAAATTTTACCTCATGTTTAGAATCATTTTCTACATTTTAAAAGGGCTATGGAATGGAATATATAACTTTTTAGCTACATTAACTTTAGTTGGTATTGTAAGAAAAAAAACATTCAAAATTGGCTCAGTATTTGGCACAAATTGGGGTACTTGCAAAAAATATTTTTCAAAGTTTACTTCAAAATTAGTTTTAATTTAGATAATACTTGATGTTACAATAGGGAATCATAGGGATAGATGAAATGGATCACTAAATTGATCAAGTTTTTAATCCCTTCAATTTTATTAAAAGGCTGACATTCAAGAACAGAATGCAGCATTGATATTTTGATCTCTGCTCAGTGGAAGTGTATTGGGCACCGCTGACCTGCTGTCTATGCCTTGTGGAGAACATGCCTCAAAAATAACTCGTATATTTGAGTAGTATTTTCAATTCAAATATGACAACACTTTGATCAAAGCTATTCAACACCCAACCTGGCCTTCCACTTCTATAACTGATGAGAACATGAAAAAAATTGTGCGCTTATGTATGAGGATAGAAGGCGTACTATTAATGAACTTGCAGAATTTTTGCTTTTTTGGTGGAACACAGTGCAATACACTTCTGCCAAAGATCTGCAAATTAAACAATGCCTGGCCAATTCACTCTGTACTCATTCACACCTGATCAAGAGCCAGGGTTACTGTTGCACAAGTATCTGCAAATAGTTTATGTAATTGACTCAACTTCAAATAAAACCAGTTTAATTAAGTTTTTCCTAGTTGACTTGGGAAGGTATCTCTGATTACCCTGGTTGTAGAAATGGCTGGTTTTAAAGGAAAGGTAAAGAATTTTTGATAGTAGGGATCTGCACCTAACTTTTATGCACATGCAACATAAAAAATCTACAAAAATTATGCCTTCTTCCTTATTTTTCCATTCATGATAATGAAATAATTTAGATGTTTACTAACCATACATATGACAAAAATGGTGAACTTTATTGTTAAAACTTTATATTTGAGAATTTGTATTAAGTTTGGAAACTTTAGTCCTTGTTATGAAATGCAAGCTTCTTATTCAAAATTAACCCATGTCTCCTAAATAGTTCTGCATGATAAAATGTCATTTAATTTCAAACCACATGCCTCAGTAACATTCTAAGTTATGTAGATTATTATGAAATGTGAGCTTTTTTCTTAGAGAAAGTATTACACTTTTTTAAGATACTTATGTTTATTTACAAAAACAATGGGCTAACATTTACTTTACTACAGCTAACTGCACAGAGCTTCCAATTCATTATACAGCCTTCACTTTAGTGTCACTGGATAGGATTTTATTTTCAAGTAGTGGCCACAAGTGGGAACATACTTCTGAAAGGTTCATGACCAGAAAACATTATGAAGAATTAGTATATACTATACAACTTGTCTCCTACTCTTGCACTGTCTTCTAGTTGTATAAAGTTATGTTAAGCTTGCATTATGTTACATCAGGCAAGGTTGGGATAGGTTTATTTAGTCAATTTGTCAAAGTAATGCACCATGCATAAAAGCAGTAGTTTGACTTTAGGAAAATGTGGTCCTAATTTGTGTTATTTTGTTCTATCAACTTAGAAACAATATGAATGCATTTTCATGTAACTTTTTCTGTGCTTCAACACTTTTGAAAATAGATTTCCACAACTTAGAAAAAATTTCCATCCAATGAACCCAGGCTATGCAATAAACAAGAGTAGACTAAACTCTCTAGGCAGGGTAATACAGAAAAGTAAATACATTCAAATAATTATGCAAAAAAACAAATATGAAATAAATAAAGGTTTTAATCTAATCAGTAAAAAACAGCATCAACAAGATAAATACAGGGTGTGAAGACTGTTTGACAAGCTTATTAGTGGGTTAAGTAAACAACAATATATTGGCAAAAATGAATACTTCCAAGTCAATTTTCTACACATATATATTTGATGATACACTTTTATCAAATTATTATATGAAGTTAACTTTGACTTTAATGGATGTTTTTATGCAGATGCAAAACCACTGACAAACCAAAATACTGAAATTAAGGATCTTTTATTAATTTAGGACATCTCCAGGACTGGACAATAGCAGCGTTTAGTAAAGCTATGGTAGTATATGACTATGTTAACTAGTTAACTAATGAGTTTTAGAACAATGAGTTTTCCTACTTTAGGGAGTATTTATAAAAATTAGCAGCAGAATGTTGACCTTAGGCTCTTTTTTCAAAGGCTGGACCTCACATTTGTGACTTTAGAACTTCATTGCAATGATTCATTATACTAGGAATCAGGAAGAGGAAGGGCTCTGATAGATGCAATTTTTTGTGTTTGTGTTAAGATCTTAACAAAAGAGAAAATTTTCAATGAGTTCATTTAGAAGTAGCAGATTTTGAAATAATGCTAATTAACTAAATAACTTAACTATCTAAATTTTTCATCCCACTTTAGGGACTTTAATTATATTTTTTCATTGCCCTACCTTTCAAGTTTTTTTTAGAAGAGGCTCCAATATTGAGACAGTACAACACACCTGAAGGAAAGCTTCAATTGCTAAGTGAAACTCGTGCAGATTTATGGACTCATTTTTTCTGAAATCATCATTCTAGGAAATCAATATTTGGATTAAAATTACACCCTTTAGTCTGTCTGCTTTACACATAACAGTCCATTTTCTATCACTTCATGAACATAATTTAATAAAATGAATGTTAAAATGTCTAAAACATGAAAGGAGCAATTTTTTAAACACTAACAAATTTCTAATGGAGCTTAGCACCTACTCTGAGGTATAAGCATTTGGCACAGCAATGCCTGAAACATGCTCAATATACCAGCCACCATTTCAATTAGCTAGCCTGATCTCAAACAAAAGAACATGTAATCAATCTAAGTATATGGCAATGAGACAGAATTTTAGCTTTAAAAATTCAAGTATACATGCACATAAAAATAAGACTGAACATTGTTTTGAACTGACAAATATTTTTACTCTTTCATCACATGAATGAAAACATTAAAAAATTGAATGTACACATCAGCATGTAAAGTATGCCACTTTTTCTTGCACAGTTACCACCCTTAATAAGGGAGTTGGATATTACAAGCATATGACCTGGATCTATTTGACACACACCTTAAAATCACATGTATACATGCACGAGATCATGAAGGCCAGCTTCTACTGGGGCTTTTATTGCAGCCTAGAAATTTCCTTTTTTTAGATCAGTTTTACGAGCATCCTGTTCAGAAGTACCATATAGTCTAGGGCTTAACGGAAGCCCAAAAAATTTTTTTCCAAGTAATAAGACATCCTACAAACTGATTAGATTCTCGAGACTCGTGCCTGTGAACCAGATCCGTGAAAAAAAACATTAGGGTATCTTGAATTTGATACCAGGGCCTGTATCAGTCGGCGCCTTTTTTACGGCCTATAAAACCCAGCCACGAAACACACATCGTGCAAACATGCTAGATCGAGTTACATTTTGGATCTCAAGTCCTATTCCAAACAATGGATCATCTTTTTCTTCCGTCTGTTTAATGATATTCCCGATTCCCAAGGGTCTATGCGCCTCAGAAGTTAACCACGGGTCATGCACAGCGCATGATATATCACGCAAAAACTTGAAACTCAAAGGGTACTGTGCCTAAAAACGCTATTGGTGTGCTGGTTGTGCAATAACAAACGTTCTGAATTTTTCAATCTAAGTATTTGAAAACACGTGTGCTGTTGTGACATCTGGAAAAATGCCAGACAATAGCGATACGATTTGCGTCGGTTGTGTACCAACTTTTAATTTTAATAGAATTTTTCTTCTTGTTTGCTCCTCAGGAAGTGTGAATGTGGTGCACTCGTGATCCGTTAATTAAGCCCAGCTGAACTATCATACATGGTAATTTTCTACTGGATGTTCATAAAATTGATCCAGAAATAGATCAAGAAGACCAAGAACGTTTACGTCATTAGGCTGTGACGAGATGATACAAGTTGCGTCATGATACGGCAGGTAGACTGTTGGCGACGGTAAGGTTTTTCGTGTTTAATGGAGTTAATTTGTTGGTTTTATTGTATGATGCGAGAGTAATTATCCATATAGGTATGAAACACGTCTTATTCTGAATGAGCTCAAAGTTATACAAGTTTTTTTTTTCGTTCCAACTTAAAAAGGCTACGAACTCAACCGACCGCTCATCTTCCTGTCACGCCGTTCATGCTAATTAAAGACATGGAAAAAGTTTAGAAAATTATTGGTAAAATTTGGATTGATTTAAAATTGGACGATAAACTTCGTAAGATCCTACATAACTGTAATAATGCAACGCCTGTTGTAGATTCTAATGAAAATCAAGAATCAGGGTGATATGTGGATAAACCTGATCACGTCTCCTTAGTGGTGGTCATGTAGGGCTGGCCACTGAGGAGTTGGGCGACGTTAGGGACGGGGACCAAGTGGATCACACGGCGCAATGAAGATGTAGTGCCTTAAGTATATGAAATTTCTCAAATTTAAATACAGCGGAGTTAATAATTACTTCAAGTTGGCATATTTATTTAAGTCGCATTTTCTTTCTCAGTTGTGAAAGTTTATTTTTGTAAGTTTATGTGATAAAAACATGGTTAAAAATAAGTATATATTATACATGTTTTGCTCTTGCCCTTCCTCCCAGTTATGTTAGGGTTACAATAATTTTTTATAATTTGTTCTATAAGAGATGTTAAATTCAAATCATAAGAGCTTTTAAAAATGTAATCTTAATTCATATAGACTTTGTATGATTATGTTGTCTTTGAATTTAAACTCTTTGGATTTCTTTCTGTACAATTTTTTATATGCTTTGAAACTCATTTATACCTATGTTCCTATCATGTTAAACTTTTGAGTTTTGAAAATACACTTTCACAACTTAAAAAGGAAAATCCTTTTCTGTGATACTAACAAGATAATGGCTATACGATGTATAGAAAATTCTGTACATGATACTGACTTGAAGTAATTACTAATTGGACCATATTTTTACAAGCATTACCATCCTGAGTTTACCATTCCCTTACATCAAGTTATCAAAAAGAATTTATCCTTACCAACTTACCTCAACCGTAACATTACTGAGAGCAAACACAAAAGCAGACAACACATTGTACATCATAAATACATTTTTAACTATGTTCCCATCTTGTTAGATTTTTGAGAATTAAGTTTTGTAAATCAAAAAGAAATATGCAGCCAAGGTTACTAAAATGAAGATTAAAATAGACTAAAGATTCAGTTGAAACTCCTGTACAGAATGGCTTTAACTTAAAATAACTTAACCTGTGGTCCTTATTTCTGTGGACTTTGAGTTGTTTCATTGTTTTCAGATGTAAATGCTTCAAATTTCTGTTTAAAATGTACATTGAGTGGGCAACATGGCATCCTGCACAAAGTGTTCTATTCATTGTACAGCCTTCTTATTAGTATCATTGATTGGCTTTTTCTTTTCAAATTGTCAATGCATATTTTCAAAAGTTTAACAAGATGAAAACATAACTAAAAATAAATTTATATTGTACAGCATATCTTCTATTTTCATGCTTCTTCCTGGTTAGGGTTACGTTACGATAGGCTTGTTTTGATAATTACCACTACACCTAGCATGAGCCACCCAAACAAAAATTCTGACTACACTTGGTATTTTTCTAGACAATTAGGTATGGTTAGATTAGAATAGATCATTTCATATATGAATGTAGTAGGGCAATTGTGACTGATAAAAGTTGCTTTAAAATCATGTTTCAAAATTTTGTAATGTCAGGTTTCATGTTCAAATTTTTGATAAACTGCTAAAAGTAGATGAGGAAATTCATATGGAATATGTTTCAGTGATAGGAATTCTAATGTAAAAATTTACTGTATTTTCCATACTTTTTATTCATCTTATTAGTTTTCATAATTATTTCACACAAAAATGAGCTTTGTATAGTGAATCAGTAACTGTCTTAATGGATTAGTGAGATATTGAGTATTAAGAAACTGACATTCTCATAATATTTCAAAATATTGAGTTATAATTCAAGGCCATGAATGTGTATATAGTTCTCTGTTTGTTAACTATGATTATCATCTATATGTATCCTAAATAGCACTAAAGAGAAATAGTCATCAATGATATATGTTTATATTTTAATGTTTCTTTTTTAATCATTTGCAGTTATTTATGACTAAATTTAAAAATAAAAACTATTTCGGTTCCAACAGGTTAAATTAGTACAATTTATTAATCCATTAAATTATTAAAAATTGAAGAGTACCTATCAATTATAAATACTGCATCATGATTCGAGCTCATACACCACGCAACAGCATCTATTACAAGATGGACAGTGAGACGAAGGGTTACTGTCTGATCTTCAACATGCAAAACTTTGATTCACATCTTGATCTTCAGGTGAGAAAAACTCTGTGTCTAGAAACATTTGTAATGGTGTATCTAAGAGTTCTTCTACTGAGATATGCAGCTTCTGCTGTTTAAAATTTCTTTCTTGGGTATATCATGCAATTTATAATTTATTAAAGCAGATAGATATATATAATTTTGATTTTCACTTTTTACTTCTTTGATTGAAGAATGTACAAATTATGTTTTATGTAGTTATGTTATTTGTTTGCTCTAAAAAGCAGTAATTTTTAAGCATTGTCAAATATAATCTACATTTACAGGACTGCAAAAGTTTAAAATTTTCATAACTTAGTAGAAGTTTAGGATGCTATATGCTTTGAAAAAGGGATTGTCATGAAGAAATTTGTTTTTGAAAATAATTAATAACTTGCTGAAATTAGTAGAATGATAAAGACTAAGGGGCATATGAAATTCAATATAAAACATGAAAATCATTTCTGTAAATGAGAATGGTTTCCAGCATTGAATAAGAAAACTACTTCTTCATTTTTAAGCATGTAAAGAGTAATTAAATGTTATCAGTACTCAATATCATTGTGATGTATTGTTATTTAAGTTTTTGCTGTTTTAGAACCATGTGAAAAAGATGAAATTACCTAATATCAAAACAGCTTAGATTCAGTTTAATGTTTTTTATTGCTTTAAGCTGATTTTTTCATTGTACCAGAAAATAGATTTGTTCAATATATAAATAAAGAAGTGGAATGATGACAAGTAAAAGTTGCTGTAAAATCATTAGTTTCTCAAAATTTAATATATTTTTCCGAGTTTCATATTTAGATTTTTGATAGATGGATATGAGTATATCAGAAAGTTACATAAAAAGTGCATAGAAATATTGTTTAAGATTTAGATTCCAGCAGGGAAAAAGTATATACATTATTTTAGATGATTCAAATTGCTAATGTAAATTAGCTTATTAAGACACTATTTGGCAAATGTGCATGATTTGTTAGATTTGATTAATTTTTTGTTGGGGTAAATGTGCTGAAGATAATTATGAATTTATCTGAAGGCTCCATAAAGTTAACATTGAATGAGTTACATTTGTTTAAATTATTCTATGGATTTATATAGAATTTGCAAAAGTGGATCTTACCTGCAGTGCTTGCAGGATAAGGTACAACAGATGGTATACTTTCTTCTCTACTTCAAATGCCTTGTTAACTCCTGACAGGAGTGTTTGCTGTTACATCTGGGTCAGCACCTAATAGATGAGTGTATCAGGATGTGAGTAATTTTATTGTTTCTCTAGCAGTTCATCGTTTTCTTGCACTTGACTTATAATCACTTCGGCAGCATGTATAGCTAATATTGTTACTGTATATCATACAAGTTGCCTTTGAATTGTTGCATTTTTACCTGTTAAAAAGAAGTATAAAGCCTATTGTAACTCATATTGCCTTTTTACTGCATTGTAACTGATAATGTGGGCATTAGATTGCCTGAAATTGGATGCCAAATTTGAACAGTCAGTTTTCATTTTTATGATCATATGAATGCTGAAGCAACTGGACTGCATACCTCTTACGGAAAATGGGCCTTGCTATAAAGTTTTTCATCTTACAGAAAACAGATGTATTCTTGTTCAAAATACATGATAAAATTTCTCATTGTAATAATTTTATTTAACCTAACTGAATAGAGTTCAGTAGTTAATTTATTACTGCTTGACTAAAATATGGGATATTCTGTAACTTTGTTGATCATTTCTGATATAGTAGTATTTTGAGATTCAAACCACAGTTTTTTCCATTTTTTGTTGGAGACATAAGAGAAATTTTGAGATAGATACAAAGTCATACTTTAGGATGCTGCAGTTCACTTCCCTTTTTATGTGTGTTACCATGGGGTCTAAAAAATTAGGGCAAAGAATAGTTGTGAGAAAAAAAGGATGTCAATGGAAGAGATGCAAGAAATAACAGGAAAACATGAATAAGGTGTGCAACTTGTATGTCTACAAGTTGTACCATACTCCTTAACACCTGTAAAAGGAAGTACAATTCTGTCCAATCAAGAACAAACATCCATGGAGAGTTGGAGAAGAAAGGGGTTAAAAGAATATTAGTTTTTACACACTAGAACAGATTAAATCTCAGTTAATTTCAATTGGGAAAGTTTATTTGATATGAGTAGATAGACTTGCAAGCTAAGTTTCAGAATGAATTGAGCTCTCATCTCAAGGCTCTATTGTATTTAATGTGAAAGGAAAAATTTGAGTCAACCCAATGAATTGAGTATTATTATTTGAACTTGATCCTACTTTGATGATACATTTTGCATCTAAACCTCTATTTGAAGATATGTTTGCTGAACATCCATGCAAGTTAATGCTAGAAGGAATGCTGTACATATTAAAAAAAATTCAAGTATATTTTTTATCAATTTAGTTGCCTTTTTAAAAGTATTTGATCATACAACCATTTGCTTTTTTGCATGTTGAAAATGTTTTTAATTTGAAAAGACATTAGTTTTGTTATAATTGTTCATTAATTCAATATTAATCGAAGGTTCAATAATTGAATATTAATGTGTATATAACAAGGACTTCAGAAACACAAAAGGAGTAATTTTCTCAGCCCTATTAAATACCTCAATCAAATAGCTGTATCAAACATTTAATTAACCTCTATGAAGTTTTGGGTTTACCATTTGGGAAAATGTTAGATATAACAGCTCTGCTTAATTTATTTTTTCTGTAATTTTATTTATTTTCCCATATTATTATTCCCCCTTTTATATTCACATTGTGTACATAATCTCATGTAATATTTTAACTAGAGGTTATCACTGTACATCAACCATATTATGCTTTAACCCTTTTGCCCTCTAGAGGACTAAATTATCTTGATATTAATTATGCAGCAAGCTTCTTGCACAAAGTTGAATGCAGCCTTAAACCTCCCTGTATACCTAATCCTGCAAGGAGTTTTTCTTATGAAGCTAAATGTAGCTTTACTGCCATAATAATTTTGTGTTTAAAGGGCTAAGTTCAAGCTCATCTTCAATTATATTTTCCAATTGTATTAACCTTTCCTCTAATGTCCCCATATTACAAGGATGCTACCCTGCCTCTGTTGTATTGTCTTCTCCAGTTCATTTTTCTGTCTTGTGTATACCCTTGATTTTCTCACACCTTTTCTAGGTCTGTTCGTATCTTTCTGATTGGTAGTATTGTGCTAGGAAGATCAGGTGTCATCTTGAACATATTACTGAACTATTCTTACACAGCTTTTGATACCTACATTTATTAGGATTTTATGAACATGTTTCTTGTGATATTGCTATTTCACCAGAAATAGAATGACCCACTGGCAAGTCATGTTGCTGGAAATGTGTCAATTCAATCTCTTAACACGGATTAGGTATATCATTTTGGATATATCTGTTTCACTTTTACACAAGTTACAACTGTTGTATTAAAGTGTCCTGTTCATACATTGTGAATTAAATTTGCTTAATTCACATGCAATGTTTGCTGAACAGAAATAAAAATTTGTTTTTATTGCTGAACAGAAATAAAAAACCTTGTGAAAACGCCTATTAGGTTAATTTATTCAGGTTATCTGTTGTACAAAATGTCTAGGATGGGAATTATGTATATTATTCACATAATGGTTGTATAAATATATATATATATATATACATATAATATATATTCTTTTTTTAAAATGAATTTAAAACATGCAAAATAAATATTTCTATGCTATCTTCTTAGACTCTTGCAACCAGTAAAATATTTTGTTCTGTGCACCAGTTCTTAAGAATAAGAAGTTATGCTACACATAACATCGTGGTACTGTGTTTCAGTTGTGTGATCATGTAACTGTTTTGAATGTTCATGGTTTGTTTTAGGTTCGTGATGGATCAGAGAAGGACAGGGATGATATAGAAGACTTCTTCTCTGAGCACGGGTTCATAGTTCGATGCTTTGATGACCTTTCAAGGGATCAAGTCAAGTGTGAAATAGACAGTTGTAAGTATTTATTGGCTTTAATTCAGATGCTTCCATTAATGGGAAGTATTACTTTGCTTTAATTCAGATGCTTCCATTAATGGGAAGTATTACTTTGCTTTAATTCAAATGCTTCCACTAATGGGAAGTATTTTTTAGCTTTAATTCTGATGTTTTTATTAATGGTACATGATTCTCTTCATTAATTCAGATATTTCCTTTATTGGATAAGTATTTCTCTGTTTTAATCCAGATTTTTCAATTAATGGCAAGTATTTCTCAGTTTTATTTCAGATGTTTCCATTCATAGTACTTAAATGTGCTGAATGTTGAAAGAATTTTTTAAGATTTGCATAGGTATTGTAGTAGCTTCATAGAACATGTTATTGTAATCTGTGCATAAATTGTTTGGTTAGTTATATTATAAACATCCTAATATAATGGATAATTTTTTATGGTTAGGGGTACATGATTCATATGATTTATTCATAGGGCTATTAAATTTGTAAGATTTAAACAGTAAGATTTCATGCCCTCAACCAGCCACTGGAATGTGCTACATGTAATCCTTTGTAGCATGCACTAATTACTCTAACCTGGAACCATGCTCTGGAAATTCATATTCACCTATTTCTTGATAAGGACACTTACTATGGGCTGGAATTGAGCACAGTAACAAAGCACATTTTTGTATTTTTTTGGTTGTTCAGAATTCTTGGAAAAATGCTACTGCTGAATGTGTTTCTATTTTTTTATTAGTACATAAAAAGCTTTGTCCATTCTGGCTGTGTAGAACTTGCTTGTAGCTTCTCTCATAACTTCAGGGCTACCATTAGTTTAGAAATGGTATCCACTGAAGCTTTTCTGTGTTGAACTCAAGCTTTTCACATTTAAGTACAAGCACTGAAAATGTTAGATGTTCATGGTATAAAATCAATTCAGTTTTGTAACAATTTTAATAAAAATATAGGTAGTCTTGTGTTGAGGTATCTTAAGGAGCATCTAAATGAATACCATCTCACTTGGTCTACCACTATAAATTGTAAATTTAGTGATTAACTGCCTTAGTTATTTTAAAATTAGGCCAGTTGGCATGATGAGCTTGAATATCATTGTTTTATTCTTCCTTTATAGCTTTACTGAATTGACAATCTTTTTAGTGTCAGGTTGCTATAGCATTTTAATCTTGAAGTGTTAGGAGAATCAAAGCTCAGAGAATCAAAGTGTTTCAGTGCACTTATCAATTTAGGACTGTGAACATAGCCATTTCAACTACACTTTAAAATAAATATATCAACCACATGCATAAGATTGTATACAACAAATTATTATCCATGATCATTTTTTACTCCCTGAATTAGTGAGTTCATGAACAAAGCTAAGTTTTTTCAATGATTGATACAACTCTATGCTCTTTGTAGGCTTTTAGTATGCAAATTTATTACGTCAAATTTTGGTAAGGAACAGTGTTTTTACCATGGTGCAGAAAAGTGGAATCTTCTATCTAATTTTTCATATCACACGACAAGGTCACTCCTGGCCTATTTTATGTTCAAGTGATGTGAAGCCAAAAAGATGATGCCAACAGTCAGTAGCATGTTACAGTAGGCTGCGTCTCCCATAAATTTGCCCCAGTTTTCAAACCTTGTGATGATTTAGAAGATGAACAACTTATGATTACCTATTATAAATGCTATACAAGTAAATTACAGTCACTTAGCAACCTTTTCACCCATTTGTGTTCTACTGTTTTTGTGTTTTCTTTTTAGATAATGTTTTGATCACATATGTCTATGAATAAAATATAAAACTGAGTAATGTACCAACTGCGCAATTTATGGAATCATGTGTAATTTTGCTTCCCAGATTCCCTGGCAAACCACTCCAAGTTTGACTGTCTGGTTGTGTTCTTCTTGAGCCACGGGGGAGATGGATTCTTTTACACTCGTGATGCCACCATCAGTCACAGCGAGTTCTTTGACACCTTCAATGCTGACAACTGCAAAACACTTGCAGGAAAACCGAAAATTTACTTTATTCAGGTGAAAAATAGGGTTTACAATGTAGTTATCATATGGAATAGAAAACTGAAACAATTGTTTAAAATGCAGTGAATTGATATTCAAATTATTTATTACATTTTGCCTAAATTGACTTTTTTTGGGTAGTGTTTCACTAATCTTTGTCAATGCAGAATAGTTATGGGAAAGATCATTGTTATATTCTCATTTAATTCTAGGAAGTCAAACAGTTACTAGTTTAAATAAGGCACTGACCCTCAAGATGTTGAGGCTAACAACCTTGGACACTGCAGTGGTTGCTGTTGCAGTCTCTTATGGGTCTAATCCAGAAGCCCCCATTGTTGAGGTTGACCCTTGGGTGTCCATGGGACTGTTTGGAAGTGGATGTGGGACCTGGGTACTAGTACATGCCTGGGTCCAAGTGGGACCTGGGTACTAATACATGCCTGGGTCCAAGTGGGCCCTGGATACTAATACACGTCTGGGTACAAAGTAAGACCTGGGTACTAATACATGTCTGGGTACAAAGTGAGATCTGGGTGCAAGCATATATGCTTAGGAGTTGATGAGTTGGAAATTCCGTAGAGAAGTCACCAGGCTAAAAAGATTTATGACTGCAGATTAGTTAACCTTATTTGTCTTCTTTGTGTTGTCTACCAGAGTGTAAAACAAAGTGAGAATAACCTCTAGCTTCGATTTTTCAAGTCTCGCTCTGTTTTCTCCATATTCATATTTTATGTGTTAGTAAAAATTTAAAGGTTATCTTCAAGTGGGAATTTAAGTGAGAGGAAAAAATTTGAATGGTAGTACTAGATTATTTTATAATGTTGAGAGCTTTTCAGTATCTAAATGGCAGGTGTTGATACTTTTCATGTATTACTTTCATTTTGTCTTCATTCTCAACCGCTATGCACTTGTTCCTGCAATGATCTTTTGTACTGTTAACGGTCCTAGTTGTCACGAAACACATTTGTATTCTCAAGTAACTTAAATTAAAATGTACATTGAAATTGTATTAAAAATTTTATGTCTGTAATTTTTACCTGATGCAATTGCTTGTGGTAACAAATTGTTGGAAACCAGGCATGCCGAGGCCTCAAAGAAGTCGAAGGCACCACAATGATGGAGCAGACAGATTCCTCGGGGCTGAGCTACAAGCTGCCTGTCACTGCTGACTGCCTCACCATGTGGAGCACGGTCGCTGGTGAGTGGTCTGCGAAATAAAGAGAGAAAAGATAGTTTCATCTGAAAAAGCATGCATGGTATGGTAATAATCGATTTTTCAATCACAAAGAACACTTAATTAGCCTTTTTAATGTTCTTAATTCAAAAATGCACATCACACTGGAACTTCAAACTGTGGCTTTTGATGGGCTAAGCCTTGTTTGGGACTTAGTAACTCGTTTAAGATCCAGTCAGAGGATTCGATTTTGCTAGTTGGGCCAAGTCTGACTCGTATATGTTTGCATAGTAAAAAAAATTGTATTTATTTAACAAAAAAGACATGAGAGACAATGTACAGGCTTCTGAGGCACAATTCAAGTACTACAGCATTTTTTCTTGCAGTGACTTGTACAATCCATGGGGTTTAAAATTAGTACTCTATATTTTTTTTGGAAGTGCTATTCTTATGATCTGGACTGGTATGAGACAGGTAAGTGTGACAGCTTGGGACTGGTGTAGACGAGTGTGTGGGGCTTGGAGATGATGGCTTGGGACTTAATTTGATATGACAGTGATGGATTTCTGCTGTTATGATAGTTTGAAACTTCCATATGAAAGCGTGGGACTCGAGCATAATGGCTTGTGAATTGCATACCAACCTATAAATGGATTACACTGCTTATTCCTTTCGTCTTGTTTCACCCCATCTCTCCGGTTCGTGCTTGTTATTGCTGTCAGTATTGATGTTAAAGAGGTATGTGCTTGGACGCATCGAGCAGAAATTCAGATAAAATCTTCATATTTAAGGGAGCTTGATCTAAACAATAGATAAGAGCAAAGTTTAATGTCTTTACCAGCTATATAGTGTTAAATTTTTAAGGCTCATTAAGGTTGATCGATGTGTAATTTTCAAAATGTTTTTCATGATATGCATCATTGTATGAGCATGCATCAACATAGAAAATTGTGTATTGTTCTTAAGCTAGAGAATAATAGCATACTCCTATAATTTTAGGGCCAAACTGAATATATATGAAGGCTTTCAATATATTTAATTAGAGTTAAAGGCCATTTATTGCCAAGTATTGACCTACTCTTCCGCGAGAATATCAGCATCCTCAAAGTTTCGCGGTTTTGTCGCTGATGCACGCGACAAGGTGCAGCGGCTTGTGAGAACAATCCAAGCTGAGAGTTTGATGTTCACGCGTCGTCTCGCTGTCTGGGTGACGCGTCCTTCAAGGTAGACCATGGCGTGTATGACCATGGTAGACCATGGTTCCTTCTTTTTCGATGCGAGATAGTTAAGAATTACTGAAAGAGACCATATCGCGTTTGGGTGAGGTGAGGACAACGAAGTCTGTGTCTGATGAGAACGCTCGCTTGTCTGCCTCTCGTCCGTACCGAGTCAAGAAGGCTTACTGCCTGCTCCGTATACGACGTGACTCGGATCGAAGTGTTCGTGTCTCACGTTGCACAGTTTTGTAGTAACCTTTGATGTGAGAGGAAGTGAGCGCTTTACAGCCCAGCAAGGGTAAACCAGGGAACACTACCGTTCGTTTCATATTAGATTTTATACCTTGAAAAGTCTAATTGCATAATATTTTACCATCGTCTTAGATGCTGTGGAATGTAATTTTCTACATTATGTAAAAAGTTCCTCCGTCTTGTTCTTGTTTCAAAATGAAGGAAGAACCGTAAGTTCTCGTTTTTCTGTGACTAAGCAGAATAAATAAAATTCAGTGCTGGAACTTTGCTTCTGATGGCGATTTTTAAAATTCGCCTTACTTCAATGTAATAGAAGTATCAAGCATAATGCAAAAACAAAATTGCATAAGAATAATGTGGCATTTTAAATTGTTTTGCAAAAACTGAAATGGAGAAAATTTGAATAGCGAGGAACATAAATGATGTGTCGCCGTGTACTCCTCCCTCTAAGTGACCTGTCCCCTCAGGGTACGCCAGCTACCGGGACCCGTCGAGCGGTGCCCGCTTCATCCAGACCCTGCTGGAGGTGCTGCGTAAAGGCATCAGAAGTTTCGACCTGTCGAGCATTCACGCCATTGTAAATCGTGCCATGTTAGCTAAACGCGAGGCTGGAGATGAAGGTTGGTCACTGGAACGTTTTTATTTTATTTTTTCATACACGTTGTTAAGGTGTCGGTTCAGCAGTGCCTTAGATAAGAGTGAAGGATTAACTCGTTTTGACCTATTTTATATTTTTCTTCTTTAAACGCATAGACTCGCCGCATTTTCGATTTTGAATTAAGAAATCGGAATGGGTTTACTCGTCCTTCCTCGACCTCAATTGTCAGGTACTTCGGACCATTTCCGAGTGCACTTGCACTTCTGGATAAAATTTGAAAAGTTCCCTAAATGTAGCACGGTTTCGTTTAATTTTTACCGTGGAAAAAGTCCGTGCCTGTAAATGGCAACACTATTCAAGAAAGGATGCTAGAGACGCAAACAAGGTTGGGCAGGTGTTGGTTACAGAGTCGAATGAAGACGAAAGGATTATGAAGAGCAGAGTGTACTGAGTTAAAGGGAATTAGCGGTGAGCGTTTAAGAATAGATTTGCCCAAAAAGTTAAGAGAAAGAATGTTAATGGAGTAATGATATTCAGTGTGTAGAGGAGGTAGGGTAATACATTTAAAGCTTACATGATTATTGTAAAGTGGGACAGTAGTAGGGAGACGCTCTCAGTCTTAGCTATACTTACGCTCTTTGAAGCTCATTTCTTGTTGTAGGCAGCTGAGTGCGGCCGCTGTACTGGAATGGTCAGTCCGAAATTGTGTGGCTGTTCGTTTGTGCTGCACCTGAACTCTCCAGTGTTGAAAATTATAAACTAAAAAACTGGCTTCAAATGTAGCACTGGCAGATATGTTCCAACTCTCGTATTAATTTTTTTTTACGATAAGACTCATTTTTGCATTGTTTGATGACGCGTTTTAGGTGTTCGTCTCTTCTAGCGCTGTTCCAATTACACCTATTAGTAATTGTGTCGTCTTCTTGATACTTCGTTTTTAAGCAGTGTGTTCATTTATTTTGTGCATTTATATCAGTCTCATGTCTTCGTACAACCATCATGTCCTGAAGCTCTCACACCTGATATATTATGCTGCGAGCAACACTCTTCTACTCTTCATTTCGGTTTGGTCGAAATATATGCAAAAGCATTGAGGTTAAAATGCTTGTTTGTAGTTTTGATGCACGGTAACTCATCTCGTGTCGGGGGAAGCGCTGTCGGTGAATTCTGCGCAGACCTCTTGTGTTGCGGGCAGACCCGTTGTCTTATTCATAGAAGCTCAGAAACTTATGGTGTGCGATAGATAGTATGTTAGCTCTACAGCCTCCAACGTTCCACTGGTAGAATGGTAGAATTAGTGTAGTTTAGGCTTCAATTCTTATTATTTCAATCAAAATTAGGATGAAAATGCGCACGAGTGCATAATATATGAACGACAGTTTATGCAATGCTTTCTTCATTTAAAATATAAGTTGTTTTTTTCAGTCCCCTCTGGAGGCATATGATAGGAAATAGGGTTAGATTTGTCTATCGTATGCTATAGGGACTATCGACCCCACGGGCACACTACGAGTGTGTGCCTAGGGGTTGATTATATTAGTTTACCTCAACTGAAGATAGTGTTTGGGACCCTCGGCTTCGGGTCGGGACTTCTATCTTTCGTGCCCACTTTGCTCCTTTCCATTCTCAAGCCTTCTTCGCTAATCATTCTTTGTATTTTCTTTCTCTTCTTTCTTCACTTGCTGTTTTTAGACTCTGGAACCCTGAATGAGAACATATATGTACATTGATTCCACGTCTTAAGTCCATACGTGATTGTCCTCCTTTGTGCTCTCTTGAGATTGCATTCCATTTGGCTAGGGAGCTTTGAACTGATAGTCTAATCTGGTATTTTCAGTGTTCATATGTTCTTTAGTATACGAGTACTGTGTGTTGCAGATAGCGTGTGTAAACTGCAGGCGTCAACGCTTGTTAGCACGGGCACCCACGTGCTGCACTTCTACCCTCCCAAGTCTGATGACAAACCTTCAGCTTAACTCTGAAGCAGCACCCACGTGCTGCACTTCTATCCTTCCAAGTCTGGTGACAAACCTTCAGCTTAACTCTGAAGCAGCCTCCACGTGCTGCACTTCTTAGTTTAATGGCAAATCTTCCGTGTAGGCATGTGATTATTCCATCGGATGGCGCGTTTTATTTTTAATTAAGAATTTCTACGGTCGAATTTTATCCAGTGTGGAAGAAGTAGGATTTGTGTCTGGTTGGTGTATTCTAATGCAATTGTTCAGTCGGGTAGCCATTTGTTGCGAACACTATTTTTGACCTCTAGCATTTCCTTAAAAGGTGAAGAACGTATTATCATGAATTTAGAAAAGTGTATGTTAATGCATTTCTGAGTATACAATTTCATTTTACTCATTCCGCTGTGTGAAAATTTCAATATCCATGTGGAATCATGACAGCGAACTGTATAAAGTAGTTAAATAGTAGTTCCGAGTGAAAATTTATTGATATGACATGGTATTGTTTCCTGCCTAGCTGTTTGGAGACCAGAAGATGAGGAAGCTCTCGCTGTCTGTCAGTGTTGAAGCAGTCCAAGAAAAGCATGTCTTCTTGTCGTAGAAAAAATATCACCGTCAAATATATTTCTATCTGTCACAAATCGGGAGGTTAAAGGAAAAAGACATTTATTCTTGATTATAAGAAGATCAGTAAATATATGTAAGTAGGTATAAGGGTACATTTGTTAGCAAATTATCTTTGGTCGTCCAAGTGAGAATAGATGAGAATAGGTCTATTCAACACAGTTGAGAAAAATACGTTTCCAGTGGACACAGGGCCTCTCTATTAGCCCTGTTTACGAGCATGAATTGCTTCACTGCTAGCTGGAAGAGTAAGAATTTGCTTTGATGAGGCGTGATTTACTTGTTGCTGTTCTGTTTTTATTCTATACGTTGAGATCCTATGTTCATTGGCTGATTTCTGATGAACGTAGGACGCGAATGAAGCTGAAGCTCTTCAGTCGCCAGGTGCTCTAGTCTGCCACAGTCAAACTGACCTCCTCGCAATTGAGCTTCAATCAAATTGAAGAAAAAATGTATTTTTTGCACTTGTTTATAAGAAAGAATGCCACTTTACTTCTTTCCATTTTAATGCTTTCTTCGTTGTTTAATTTTTATCTTTTCTTCCTCTTTCTTCTTCATTTGCCCTTTCTATGCGCAGGGAATTTTATGCGGGAATAGACCTGTGCATAGATTCCACGTTTTTAAAAGTCCCTACTGAATGGTCCCTTCTTTTCGCTCACTTGAGATCGCATTCCATCTGGTTAGGGAACATCAAACTAACTTAAAATAACGAAATAAAGCTAATAAATTTTGTGCTAAGAAAATTAAGAAACTCTTCGTAAGGATAATTTTATTTACCCATGACAAGACTTCAATTGCAGTCGATATAGCCGTTGCTGCTTTGCGGATGCTGTTCTTGTGTCGTCCATTTATTATGTGTTACTATTCAAATATGTAAAAGACTGTGTTGACTTAATTGAATTTGTTTTATAAATGTTTAATGCATGTGCTATATTTTAG
>VOMN01061310.1:0-11041 GCA_014899125.1 Orchestia grillus
TAGATTTTTAACTTTATCTAACGGTTTGATTACCTCGTTTCCCAGAGTCACAGTAAATTTAGGGAGCTTTTTTATTGTATATTTAGAACCAAAGCTGATGCATTGTGTTTTGCTTGCGTTAAGTTTGTATACAATGCCCACTGCATCGGCTCGTATGCTGGTGTTCGGTAATAGTGATGCAGATGATCGAGATGCAGATTGTGATGAAACAGTTGGGGTGGAGTTTGAGAGTCAAGTCTCTTGAGGGATTTGTTAAAAAGATTAATACGTTGATCGCTCGACTTTTGGCGCTGCATAACTGGCGCTGATAATTGACTTTCGGTAATTGGCGTTTGAAGCGCCATTTTTCTGCCGAGACCTTGAGGCGAGGGTATTATTCTTGACGTTTGCTGAACGCGTTTATCCGTTATACTTGTTGACGGAATATTTGTTTTTGCCGCAGATGTTTGCCTCCAGAGCAGGTGCACTGAAGGACGATGTGGTGCCGGTCAAGGATAAAGCTGCCTTGTGACACCATTACATTCATTAATGAAATTAACGAAAAAAAATATATGTGATTTTATTAAAATTGACTATGAATGTTCGGTAATCATTACAGAGTTTTCTGCTTGTAGTCGTTATTTAAACATCACAAATCGGCATTTTAATGATAAGTGAATACCGACTGCATGTAAATTTATTGAGATATACGAACTCAAGGGCAAAAACATGAAACTGGTGCTTTTTTATGTTCTGCGCACAAATGTTACCTACATATTATGATTTCGTAATAATTGGAGACTATGGAAGAAAGTTTAAAATAATAGCGTAGGACAATACCCTTATGTTTTTTCATATACAATAATGGAATAACTAATCCATTCAATTTTACTAAAATTAACTATGAACACGGTTTTCTACTCGTAGTCGTTATTTAAACATCAGAAATCAGCATTTAAACGAGACAACCATTTGTGAATCGTGTTATCAGTTGGATATTGAACGTTTACGTTCAATTTGACTACAATCGGAGGTATTCAATTTCTTTCGATTTTTTTTATGAAAACGAAGGGGTATAATCTTAAGATATTTGTTTAGATTTTCATTCACTGTTTCTAATTATCATGAAATCATGATATTTAGTTATTATTCATAAGTAGAACACGAAAGTACCATCGGTTTATTTTTCTTTAACTAGTTTTGTGTTTCTTAGAAAGTTTATATCTTCTTTTATATTAACTCACTATATTCAACAATTATGTTGCTTTCTTTTTTCCTTAAGTGTTCATCATGCATCAGTTTTACAAAAGTATCCCCATTAGCGGATTTCATTTTCTAGGACCGCCCCGCTATTTGACCAGACAAAAGTGTGTTGCGTACACCCTTGTTATGATCTGCTATTGATTCACGACTGAAAATTACCTTCTCAGCCCCGGTCCCGGGAACGGTTTGGCAGCTCGAAAAAGTTTTGTGCATCGTCAATGCGGTTCATGAAGCGCTGTTGGCAAGCAAAGAGGCGCTGACGCGGCCGGTCGGTCCAAAGGGCAGAGTTTTTTTGTTGTTTCTTTTTATACGGAAAAACAGTTATGTGTGTATAAATACTATGTGTTTTTTTCAGTTGGTTGTTCGTTTTTATTATTAGTCAGTCCTACCTAAACTTTTTGCAGAATTTGGAATAAGTTCATCTCTTTTGTTATAATTTTGCGGTCATTTATTTATAAGAGAATCTAAGTTGTACTCGGCCATCTTTGTGCCATAATTATTATATCAGGAGGTATAATTCGTCATTTTAAAATTGTAATCTTACTGATCCAAATTTCAAGTTTCATCAAGACTTCTACATTTTAATTTCAGATTACAATCTTATTGATTGAAAAACAGATTGCTTCGTATGTAAAAACAGATTACTTTGTATAGCAAGTAAAAAAACTGGTTTTGCATGAGACTGATTTCGGAATAAACAATTTTTCATCTTTCTTTCTTTCTTTCTTTAATGATTAGAGAATACCGACGAAATGTAGATTTATTGAGCAATACAAATCAGAGTTGAAAACATGAAACTGAAGCTTTTTGTGTTCAACGCATAAATATAACTAACCTACATTTCATGATTTCGTAATGATTGGAGACTATGAATGAAAATCTGAAATTATATAGAAAGGCTATATAATCTCAAGTTTTTAAATAAAAATTGATTAAAAAAATTAATTCCTTTGATTTTTTAAAATTGACTATGGATGTTCGGTAATCATCGGTGTCTACATCGGATGTTCGGTGAGGGGGTGTGCGTGTGGGGGTGTGGTGGTGTGTGCGCAGATGATCTGTTCACCTTACAATTATACGCAGGTGGGACATTTAGTGTAAACAGCTGTACCAGCTGTTTGTAACATAACGTTAACAGCTGTAGTTGTGCTAGCTGAACACCGGTATGTATTTTGGAAACAGTTTCAGTTATAATTTTCAAATGTAATAATTTCTGTAACAATTTTCGTAAGTAACAATTTCTATGACAATTTTCAAAGATAACAATGGTCAAATGTAACAATTTTCAAATTTGATTTTCAGGTGGGAATTTCTGTACGTAGCCATATTTGTAACATCTACAAAATGTATCAATTTTCCGCAACAATTTTCAACTGTTACGATTTTTTAACAATTTTCTTGTGCGACAATTTTCTTATGTGACATTTTTCTTACGTGACAATTATCAGACGCAGTCATTTTCAAACAAGAATTTCCTCTTGTTACGACGTTCAGGTCGCATGACCCGAGGTGTTATTGAAACACTTTCTTTGCAACGTGGAATTTATTCGCTAATTTTATATCACAGAAATAATAATAATAACGGTTATAATAATAATAATAATAATCATAATCATAATGAAGGTAATAAATAACAAAACGTCCACACTCACACGCTCCCACGCGTCACGGAAATGCGGCGTGTGAACCCAAACCAGGCCGTCAACGCGTTGCGTCCCCTCACTGACGCGTTATTCAAATTATTGACGCGTCATTCAACTCATTGACGAGTTATTCAACTCATTGATGCGCCATTCAACTCATTGACGAGTTATTCAACTCATTAACAAGTTATTCAACTCATTAACGTGTTATATTAACTCATTAACGTGTTATATTAACTCATTAACGTGTTATATTATCCTTAGCAAGTTATTCCACTCATCAAAAAGTTATTAAACTCATTAACGAGTTATTGAACTAACCAACGAGTTACTGAACTCATTAACGAGTGCTTTAACTCAATAATAATAATTTATTCAATTAATTGATGTGATACGTTAACTCATTATTGTGTAAAGTTAATTCGTGTTGACAGGAGACCTGTTGGAAATGGTCACTTGACAAGGCCAATTACATAACCACTGTAGTCATTAGTCACTTGACAAGGCCAAATAAATAACCACTGTAGTCATTAGTCACTTGACAAGGCNAGTCACTTGACAAGGTTAATTAAATAACCACTGTAGTCATTAGTCACTTGACAAGGTTAATTAAATAACCACTGTAGTTATTGGCCGCGCCAATAACCGCTCGAAACGACCGTTCCAACGACGCGTCATCTGACCCTTTACGCGTCGTGACGCGTAATTGAGTCGCCGCGTACACACGTCTTCTGTTCACGTGACTCACTCTCCAGAAAATTCGATTCGAAAATAAATGAAACAATTTCAAATTTTATTTTAACTTTTGGGAAATCGAGTTCATTTCCGATATGGAAACGAATTCTGAAAAATTCAATTTTTGAGCTATGAAATTTCCGGAGAATGGATTCTAGAGGCAGAAAATGTAAATATTCACATCATTACAAAGTTGAACAGTTCCATTTGTGCAAAAAATTTCGTACTCAGAGGACCTATATTTTTAGAGCTTGATGTTTTTTCGTAAATATTCGAATTTCTGAAAATCAAGTTACAAAAAAATACAATTCTGCAAGAACAGTCCTCTCGGAATGAATAAAAGGGTAATTCACGGGAAGGGAGGGGGAAGGGAATAATCTCCCCTCCTCACATATATGGCACTGAATAAACATAACTATAAATAAAACAAACCCACAAATCTTCCTGTACTGTGTAAGGAATCACACACACGCAGGTTGTGAGACACACATAGCACCCGCCATCTTATAACAAAAACAACCCACAACAGATTCACCTCGCACCCCCATCCTATAACAAAAACAACCTACAACAGGTTCACCTGGAACTCCCATCGTATAACAAAAACAACCCAAAACAGAAATTTTCCAACAAAGAATACATTTTAAAACATGACAATTATCTCAAACAGAAGACAAGAATATAAGGATATAAGGAAAAAATATTTGTCGTACACCACCGCAGCTACGCGCCAAGTTCGTGCTGCGGCTTAGGAATAAAGCATAGCACAAAAAATCGTTCCATTATTCCTTTAAGATTTGACGTTTTCAATGATACATGAATAAAATAATTGTCAGCGTAGGAAACGGTCGCGAATCCGTGTGAACCAACGCCTTCAAACACACTCCCACACACACGCTCATGTGTGGATCCATTCGTGCACACACACATATATGATACATCCAATCACACACACATGCATACACTCGTGTGCACGCGCACATCCACACACACATACATGGATGTACGCGTTTATACATCCGCACACATACATGGACGTACCCACATCCACACACACACATGCACCCGCACACACATCCACGAGCATTTTTACGCATGTACGCGCACACACATCCACGCACACGCACACGCAACAGCTGCTTGAAATAGCCCTAATGCGACCGGGCAGGTATGTTCCTAAGGCCTCGTACCCAGTGACCTCAGCTAGGTATTCCTTAGACGCTTTATTTTATTCGGTCTCAGTGAGAGCAAGCGAACCGTGTCTGCTGAGACACAAGCAGTCCAAGCAAACGCACACGTCAGCAAGCACACTAACCAACCAGCAGGCACACTAACAAACTAACCATTAAACAAACATTGAAAGAAACAAACAGACAAACGAACAATGAAAAAACACACACGCAAACGAACGAACAAACAAACGAACCAACAAACAAACAGGGATTCATTAAGAAACAAGGTTGGGGCTGCGACGCTTGCCCTTCCCCACTTCTGTAGGGAGGCTTGACTTCAGAGGGACGCAAGCATGCATCACAAATGATGCAAACAAACGTCAGAGACGATGTAAGTATCGGGAATGATGCTAACAAACATCCGGGATGATTCAAATATCGGAAATGATGCAAACAAACATCAGAGATGATGCGAACATTGGAGACGATGCAAACAGCGGAAATGATGCCTGGCATCGGCGCCGACGGCCGCATCAGGAGTGTGCGCGACGCACGCTTTCTGTACACGAAGGGATGCAGCGGCCGCACGTCCATGTGCGCATTGTACAACTTACACTTAGTGATAACAAGTGAGTCATATAGCGCTCGGAGTGCAGTATATCTACACGTCACTTATTTTTATACTCCGAGCCTTTAACGTAAACAAGGTCAGTATCTAGAGCGAGGTATGTTCGTCCCAAGTAAAGAGAAACTCCAGGAACCAAAAGGTTCCGCTTTATACATAACAAACGGGGCGCGCCGGCTCAACAGGCCCTCCCGAGGCAAGTCTATGCACAGTAATATCCAGTCCACTGATGTCCAGTCCACCGATATCCAGTCCACCAATATCCAGTCCACCGATATCCAGTCTACCAATATCCAGTCCACCGATATCCAGTCTACCGACATCCAGTCCACCGAAATCCAGTTCACCGACATCCACTTCACCGATATCCGCTCCCCCGATATCAGCTCCACCGATATCCAGCACATTGATACCCAGTACGCTGAGACCCAGTGTACTGATATCCAGTTCACCGATATCCAGAACACTGTTATCAAGTACACCGATATATAGTACATCATGGATATCCAGACAATCGATGTCCAGTTTACTAATTTAAAGTCTACAGATATTCTATCCGTAGTATCCAGTCTACCTTTATCCTATATATGGCTACCCATACAACCGTTATCCAGTCTACCGATATCCAGTCACCCGATGTCCAGTTGACCAATATCCAGTTGACCGGTATCCAGTTGACCGGTATCCATGCGTCCACGTGCAAGAAACATGCAGACCACGAACTCGCAAGCCTGTGGCCAGTCCCCAGTATTGGTGCTACGGCCAGTCCCCAGTATTGGTGCTACGGCCAGTCCCCAGTATTGGTGCTGCGGCCAGTCCCCATTATTGGTGAATGTTAAATTAAAAAATTTAGCGGGTAGTTTGTGTAAAGACATTAGTGGTGTCCAGTCCGCAACCTTGTCGAGTATCCAGTCTGGAAATTCAACTGGTATCCAGTCTACAGATTGGACCAGTATCCAGTCCACAGACTTTACGGGTATCTAGTCTACAGACTCGACTGATATTCGGTTTGCAGACTCGACCAACAAATAGTCTGCAGACTCGTCTTGAATGCAGTCCGTGGGTCTTACTTGTATTTAGTTCGAAAACTCAATTCACAAACAGATAAGAACTTTCAAAAGAGCCAAGTCTTTATCTAAGTGGGATATCTAATGATAAGATTGAGTAGCTTCCTCTCAATAAAAAATACCGGATTCCAGTTAAGTGCAAAGGCTGATTTCCTGCCAATAGGGAAGGCTAGATTCTAGCCAATAGCAAGAGTTAGATTCTAGCCAATAGCAAGAGTTAGATTCTAACCAATAGCAAGAGTTAGATTCTAACCATTAGCAAGAGTTAGATTCTAGCCACTAGCAAGAGTTAGATTCTAGCCAACATCAAGAGATTCCAGCCAATAGCAAGAGTTAGATTCTAGCCAATAGCAAGAGTTAGATTCAAGCCCCGTCCGGCCCCCACTTTGTGCCGTCGTGGTTCCCTGGTGGGTGCCGCCGTTAATATTTTTGTGATCGGAACCGTCCCAAGGAAATCCAAATTTGTGCTCGCATTAGAGATCACGTGCGTGTGTGATACCAAGGTTACTGGACTATCTACCCATAAACATCACCCATAAACATCACCCTTGAACCTCTTCTTCACCCCCCTCCTCTTCCCCCCTCCCAATTCAACACACCGTATGACACATTCATGAGTGCGGGGGCAGCCGCTCCGGAACGGTTTGATCCTGTTGAACATTGTTGAACATTGCGGTTTTGTCGAACATTGCACGTGGTAGCAGAAGTAAACCATCTGGTGAAGTATTTTTCTACTCTAGGGACTGTGCGTATGTTTGTACGTATGTATGTGTGTGTTTGTATGTATGTGTGTGTTTGTATGTATGTGTGTGTGTTTGTATGTACAAGCGTGCCGCTACTCGGCACCCGAAAGGGGGAAACTGGTTGTGTGACCGAATATTTACAATGTATTTACAAACTTGCGGGGGTCTGCCGTACAGCATTGCGAGGTGGTGCGTCTGGTGTCAGTCTGTAGCTTGTAGCCTACAGTCTGTAGCTTGTAGCCTGCAGTCTGTAGCTTGTAGCCTGCAGTCTGCAGTCTATAGCTTGTAGCCTACAGTCTGTAGCTTGTAGCCTACAGTCTGTAGCTTGTAACCTACAGTCTGTAGCTTGTAGCCTACAGCCTGTAGCATGCAGTTTACAGTCTGTAGCTCTTGTAGCCTGCAGTCTGTAGCTTGTAGCCTACAGTCTGTAGCTTGTAGCCTACAGTCTGTAGCTTGCAGCGAGCACTCTGTAACCTATAGCCTACAGTCTGTAACCTTTAGATTACAGTCTGCAGTCTCTGCGAATTAGTGTTCTCACACATACATGTTCATCGATCCACACACGTACATTCGCTTACCGCATGTAAATAACCATGTGTGAGTGCGAATATAGCGCTGCATATATATAAACATATACGCGTAGATGTATACACCTTCATACCTGTACTGTACCTACAACTCACCAGGATATTATATATATGTACATTCGTAGAGATTCACGCTCCCAAAAAGGATTCTGCAAAAGTAGAATTACTGAATAAGTCAGACTGAAACAAACACGTGTACCCACACCTAGCCATCCTCATTCATCGTGAACCAACAGTGAATGGAATGCTCTCTATATGTACGTATGTATATCATATCTTAACTTAATATAGAACCATCAACCGCATTTACGCTTAATAAAAATTTGAATATTCGCTAGTTTCCTAAAATCAAATCCTTAAGTTAAAACACCCAGCGTTCAGCCGCGTTTTTCTGTCGATGAATGTCCTTGAATGCACGGGAATATGTATGAAACATTACAACTATGTTCAATAACCTTCATTCCTTCAGTTGTGCAGTGAATGAATGAACCAATGAATGAATGGATGATTGAATGTATGCCTGAATTAATGAATGAGTGAACCCATCGATGCAATAGTTTGCGTACGTGAATGAATTGAGTTGTAAAATTGAATTGTAAAGTTCATTTGCGTTTGGAACGCACTCGTGCGTGCGTTTTCGTTCAGGGAGAGTATGCAAGCGGCGAAAATTCAAGATGAATTCCAAATGTGCGGCAATTAGTATTCCCAGATCGCAATAATTGGCGAGTAACGAGAAATGATAACTACGAGCTGTAAATTTCAAGATAGTGAAAAGTTTCTCCCGGCAATTGACTAGTTAGAAATATCCTGATGAAGATTTTCTGTTTTCTAGCTCAGAATTGAAGAACGGCTTTGCGTTTACTCTTTTTTAACATCAGTCATAAAATATGATATTCACAAAAAATGGTATTCGCAAAAATAACCTCCGCGTTCATCTTTTCGTCCGAATTAACAGAAATACAGAAGTTCTTCTCACAAGTCACACAAACTATTCGTACTAGTCATACTAGTCATGCTATTTATACGTGAGATTGAAGTCATACAAGTCATGTAAATCCAACGAGTCCTCCATATTGCAAGTCGCTCAGGTTCTACAAGTCCCACAAGTCCCGTAATTCACACAAGTCCGACAAGTCCAACAGGTCCTACAAGTTCTGCAAGTCCCATAAGTTCTACAAGCCACATAAGTCTCACAAGTCGCATATATCGCGCAAGTTACACAGGTCCTACAAGTCAAAACAACCTTACAAATCCCTCAAGTCCCACACCCTACCCTCGCTTCAATGTGCAGTCACACGTGTGAATTTGGACACAAAATTTTACGTCTTCGGTGACGAGCGTCAAATGTCTTCCCAAGTCGGTCCACTTATTGAAACCAAAGAGAAATTACTGCACCCAAAACATGAGTGGGGAAAATTATGCATCTACTCGTATTAAATTAAGAAATAAATTTATATCGCCTCCCAATTGCACTACTAGCTATCCTAGTGACGATAACTGTCGGTTTTTGAGTGTTATCATTTTTTTGAAAGTGGCTATCGGTTTTTGAAGGTGGCCATCGTTTTTTGAAGGTGGCCATCGTTTTTGGAACGTGGTCATCATTTTTTGAAGGTGGCCACCGTTTTTTGAAGGTGGACATTGTTTTTGAAGGTGGCCATCACTTTTTGAAGGTGGCCACCGTTTTTTGAAGCGGGCTATCGTTTTTAAAGGTAGTTGTTATTGTTTTTTAGGAGAGTCTATCGTTTTTTAAAGAGGGTTATCGTTTGTTAAGGGTTCGTTCTAGGAAAAGCGGCCGTCATTGAGACGTTCGCGAAGCTTAACATAAAATTGTATCAAGTTCACCAGGCTCGAGTTGCCTTATTTCTTTTTGGGGGAGGGGTAGGTTTTAGCGTCCTTCTTTTCGGCGGTTTCCGATAACAAATGTTTCTCACACACAAATACGATTGCACTTATTCCTTAAACCGTTGTTAAATCGTAATTTGAAGCCTAGGCCTACCATGCTATTTTACAGAGACTCGCTACTCTTTCTACACGAAAGAGTAACAGCGCTGCCGCAGCCACCACAACACGGGCGTCTTGGGAACCAAAACTCGGGCCCCATCCAGCGGGCTCGGAACGTGTGGGGAGCAGAAAAACTATTTTGACCTCGACATATCGCCAAAAACTATTTCAAAAGAGTATCCGGGCCTCAAGAACAAGAGCTAGCGCGTTAGTACCTCGAAAACGAGCACTAATGCCTAGGTACTTTTGTTCTCAGACGCCGTTAATCGAAATTATAGACTTACGGAACAGCGCCACCTGAGCCAGTGGTTTAGGCCGCGCGTCATCAGAGCATGAAAGAAGCAACTGTCTTGAGACTTAGCAGTACATCTCGATACTTAAGTGCTCAGTAGTTAGGCCTTAGTGAACGTTAAGGGTTAGTACTAAGACCTTAGTATTCCTCAAGAGCCAGTACTAAGACCTTGGTGTACCTCAAGGGTCAGTACTAAGACCCTAGTGAACCTCAACGGTTAGTACTAAGACCTTAGTGTACCTCAAGGGTCAGTACTAAGACCTTGGTGTTCCTGAAGGGTCAGTACTAAGACCTTGGTGTACCTCAAGGGTCAGTACTAAGACGTTGGTGTACCTCAAGGATCAGTACTAAGACGTTGGTGTACCTCAAGGATCAGTAGTAAGACCTTGGTGTACCTCAAGGATCAGTACTAAAACCTTAGTGTACCTCAAGGGTCAGTACTAAGACGTTGGTATACCTCAAGGGTCAGTACTAAGACCTTGGTGTACCCCAAGGGTCAGTACTAAGACCTTAGTGTAGCTCAAGGGTCAGTACTAAGACCTTTGTGTACCTCAAGGGTCAGTACTAAGACCTTGGTGTACCCCAAGGGTCAGTACTATGACCTTAGGTACCTCAAGGGTCAGTACTAAGACCTTAGTGTACATTATGGGTCAATACTAAGACCTTAGTGTACATTATGGGTCAATACTAGTACCTTAGCGTATCATTCTATGGCCTTAGCTTGCCCGAAAGGTACGCACTAGTACACGAGTACTTCAAGAGAAAGGCTCATATATGAGTACATTAAGCCTCAGTACAAGTACGCTCGCGCCACGACGATCAGCACTATAACTCGTTAGGATGTGACGTCAGGACCAGCGCTGTGCTCATTGGGGCGATGTGGCGATGTGGTCGGGGTCTATGCGCCCCCAGTTTCAGTTGATTTGCGAGTGGG
>VOMN01061319.1:0-17607 GCA_014899125.1 Orchestia grillus
GATAACAGACAGGGGATAACAGACGAGGAATAACAGGGAATAACAGACTGGGAATAACAGACGAGGAATAACAGGGAATAACAGACGAGGAATAACAGACGAGGAATAACAGGGAATAACAGACGAGGAATAACAGACAGGGAATAACAGGGAATAACAGACAGGGGATAACAGACAGGGAATAACAGACGAGGAATAACAGGGAATAACAGACAGGGAGGTCTGGTTTAAAGTTGGAGATGGGACACCGACGAGAGCTTGTATCAGTGAATTATTACGTAAAGAGAGGCTATTGGTAAAATCTCGAGGATAACTACTCATTTTCTGTGTTCATATACGTTATACGTTGCACTTGAAGATAGTTAATTGCTCTTATAGACTCGGGTTGTTTTAAAATCGGACGTTTGTAGAAATTTTGCAAAATACAAAGCATGTCATGTAAGAGATTGCGTTTTGGAACACCTCTCTTTTCCAATGAGATGGTATCGAGAAGTATCGTGTTCACCGTCAGTTACAAGCCTATAAAACGTGCGTGTAAAGAAAAAATGATGACGTAGCACCTCAGGTGTGGCGTAGTGATGTAAAACACTCCCCACACAGACGGGGACTTAGCCCAGTGCGGGGCTCATCATGAAAATCGGTTTGTGTTTGGCTCTCGAATTTAAGAGTTTTTTGCTCCGTGGTCTCTTCGTAATTTTTGAACGACTGGCGGTCCAGCGACGCCTAAAATGTTGAGACATTCGACGGTGCCATTGCATAAGCCTATGTATAGGTTACGTGTGTGGGTTGTGATGAAAAATGAGATTTTGTGACCCTTTCGTGGTGCCATGGAACATTTTCCGACCTTCAAGGAGAACGCCGACCTCAGCTTGGGGGCCGCTAGTGCACTCTCGAGTTCGTACCCAACGACCGCGACATATTCAGTGCAGAAATATCGGTAGTCTTCAGTGTTGAAGCCACGCTGAGCTGAAGTAAGTTTCATGTCAATGTGCATCGAGTATCTTCTGCGAACATAAGTAGAAATATCCGGCCACCTGTACGTACGAAAACGGTTTGGTTTCGGAAACCTGTTGACGTAGACACTAACTGTCAGTCCTGTAACTCTTGTTGCACTTACGTGTTATTTTACTGGGTCGCCCCATTTTACTGGGTCGCCCCATTTTGCTGGGTCATCCCATTTTGCTGGGTCATCTCATTTTGCTGGGTCGCCCCGTTTTGCTGGGTCGCCCCATTTTGCTGGGTCGCCCCATTTTGCTGGGTCGCCCCACTTTGTTGGCTCGCCCCACTTTGCATCGTAATTACAAAATATTTACAAGCTATCGCACCGCGATGCTAGTTACCTTACCTTCTAGCCAGAGGCTATAGGTTCGAACCCGGGTGAAGTGCTTCTCACAAGAGAAAAGATTGAATTTGACGTTCCTCAAAAGCGGCACACTAGTCTAGACCGGGCTAGGTACCCAGTAACTCTTCTCCTCAAGGCGCACACGCTAGGGAATAGGGTTAGGTTAGTTAGATTTGTCAACCGTATGATATGGGGACTGACAACATTATCATTCAATTTGAAGCATATCTTCTACATTACCATCAAACACTTCACTTCATACCTGAAACACTAACATTTTAATGCACATCTCTAGCACCGCCATTTTAGCACCACCTCAATTTTAATTTACACTTTCAGCCAGAAAACTCGTGTACACACGGTGCACTGTAGCGCAGTGGGCAGCGCGCTTACCTACCATTGAAAGAGGCCCTTGGTTCGATTCTCCGGGTGCAATTCTGGAAATTTAGTCGGTCATGGAGTGCTCTGCTTGGGAAAGGAATTTTCGCCTCACGCTTCACAAGGCCCCGAGGCACCCTGCCAGTAATCGCTATGCATGTAAACTTAATGTAGTGTATTTCAACTTCTATGCTCTCAAGTTTCTTTCGATCATTGAACTTCAACTTTGAGAGGGAGTCCCGATAAATAGAAGCCTTCAAATCAAATGAATACTCCTTAGGAACTCATCTTCTCCCTTGTATCAACAGTTGTGTAGTTGTGATACACGTGCGTCCCGATCTGAAAATGACGGTAAATCTCGTGTGAAATAATATTATTTTCTCCATCAATACGGTCTGCTGTCTCAGACACACTCTGATTATACGTATAGGAACCTGCACCCGAGAATCTGAACCCGGACATATGCCCATATGTAATTTTTTCAGTGCGTAAATAATTGGTTGCCTGGGGGAAAACAGAAAAATATGTATAAGCTCGGCATATTATACTAGGCCACCTGCAACCGGCGCAGTCATTATTTTCGAATCCCGTGTGAGCCTCCATTGATTCTTATTTTTTCCTAATGAGCATCACAAGCCAAAGAAAATAATTCATTCACTTTAGTTCCAATGAACCGCAACCATGATACGATGGTGAAACCCTCGTTTACTGACTCAGGGGCGAGTTTTGAATTTCTATCTCGTGTTAAGACTGAAGAGTGTGCACGGTTACAAAAAAGTAAACAAGCAAGATTATTAGTTATTATACTAGATAACACGTGACCCAATGGGTTACATCAAATTTATCAAAATCAAACCATATCCAGAAATACATCCTATGAGTTAAGTCGGTATCCACAATACAGGATTAAACGAAGAGTGTAAATTTCGAATATCTCAGATCCGACAGACAAACGTGAGCACGGTTTCAAGCAAGCAAGCAAACAAGACGACCAGAGTTTTAGTATTACACTCCATTAGATTTAGATAGATGAATAGATAGTATGAATACCTACCTCAAGCTCTTGTGCTCTTAATTGAGATAGATTTTAATTATTGGAAAAATGAAATGATTTGTGCATAAAGTCATGAATATATTTGGAGAACGTGCTCGAGTGAACACAAATTAAAGTGAGCAAATAACACACGTTCACACACAAACACACACACGGTGCGTGTTTAGCCTTTGAGAATGACTCCCCTAACCCCCGAGGGCTCGATGCAACCCTCAGCACTCCACTTACACTGTAGAGTTAATTAAAAGTGTATTAATGTGTTTGTGCCTGCCGCTGTGCAGAAGTGCACCGGGCGCGGAAGTCGTGTTCGGAGTGGCAGCGTCGGGCAGCTCTGAGGCGCCAGGCCAAGCTCGCCCTGCACGCCCTGCGCCTGCGCACCGTGCACCCCCTGCAGCACACCGCCATGAGCAGATACGGCCTCATCTAGTGAGTACTGCCCATAGGGGCCTAGGTGTGATCTGTGCCTAGGTGTGTGATCTGTACCTAGGTCTAGGTGTGATCTGTGCCTAGGTCTAGGTGTGATCTGTGCCTAGGTCTAGGTGCGTGATCTGTGCCTAGGTCTAGGTGCGTGATCTGTGCCTAGGTGTGTGATCTGTGCCTAGGTCTAGGGGTGTGATCTGTGCCTAGGTCTAGGTGTGTGATCTGTGCCTAGACCTAGGGGTGTGATCTGTGCTTAGGTGCTCTACATGTGCCGCTCTCTGCAAACCGAGAGTTGGTGCGTGTGCATTTGTTGTTTAGTACAAACTAGTGTGTTAGTACTTGTACGTTTGTTATTTAGTACGAACTAGTGTGTTAGTACCTGTACGTTTGTTATTTAGTACGAACTAGTGTGTTAGTACCTGTACGTTTGTTATTTGGTGCGAACCAGTGTTAGTACTTGTAAATTTATTGCTTAGTACAAACTAGTGTTAGTACATGTAGATTTGTCGTTAATTAAGTAAAAACTAGAGCTGTAGTACAATCTTCCCCATAGAGCGCTAGATCGGTTTCCGCAAACAGCTCTATGTTCTAATTACCTATCTGTAACACGCTCTATACGGCTTTTATCCCAAGATTATTATCGGTGCTATTAGATGGTCATTCTAGCTCACACCGCTTTATGCAGTGGGGGGCTCTGACTTCAGAGCGGTTGTTCACTTGGAACCGATCTAGCGGTTTATCCGGGTGACGGGTGGAACACACGCATTTGTTAATTAGGGCAAACTGGAGAATTTGTCCTCAGCCACGAGTGTCAGTGAAGTGTTTGGCACCGTATGCCTGTGCGTTCTACAGAGCGTCGCCAGAACGCGTTACGGAAAGTCATGATTACCGTAACGCAGTTTACGGGAGATTATTCACACGCTGAACTAACGTTCCGTCACACAACTTTTAAGGCACTCGTGGGCACAGGGTGTAATTTGACCCTTATATAATCTTCGTGCATTTTATTCCAAGAAATTAACATACAGTTTATTGTAGGCAATTTTTCTGTCTCCAATGAATAACCGATTTCCCTTCCTTCCATTCAATAGGACGGTAACTGTGAGCCCCAGGGCTGGGGCGTAATGGGAGCCCCAGGGCTGGGGCGTAATGGGAGCCCCAGGGCTGGGGCGTAATCACTAAAATTAGACCCTGCAGCGCCCCCTCCCCCCCCAAGAGTCGGACACTCAATAGATCACGGTTTGATCAAATTACGAAGGTGATCTAAGTTGAACGTCTTATTTTCGATAAAAACGAAACCTGAAATATCGGATACGTTATTCGTACAGTATGTTGGTATGAGCCTCCGACCTAGGCCTAAATGTATATGTGCATGGTAAGGTAAGTATGTGCATGTATGTGGGAATGTAATAGTTTTTACTTTGAATATGTGGACGCGATAAAGAGGACATGGGGATCAACAGAAGAAAAACATGCATTTGTGTTTGAAAATTGTCAATTGCTAACTTGTTGACATAAACTGTAGAGACTTTGAGAACCACACATAAAATTTGTCAAAGAAATATGAAGCATCTCAGCAAATTTACAATCATATTAATCAACTGTTACTTATTAAGGAAAATATGCAGAAGTCGAGGATTTGCGGACAATACATGAACCGCGGAGCAATATGAATGAATCTTTTATTTTAGAAAATGCTTGAACAAATGGAACCTCTCGTTCTTTAGAGTAGGTCAAATCATTATCATGTGGAAAGAACCTGCACCGGCAACAATTGATGGCATCCATAAATACACAGAGTAGCACAACTAAGAGTTAGCACATCATGGTCGGCCGTAAAGCAGAAGCTGTGTTCGCCTTAACGCAAAATCTGGGCCTGACTTTAACGGCAATCGAGACTCGTTTTACGGACAGTAACTCAAATTAACGGCACTGACTATTTTCTATTTCGAGCAGACAATTTTCTGTCCTTGCATTCACCGTAACGTTTTCTATGAACCAGTGCACGTTAACGCCTCACTTTAACGGTAGTATTTGGCTAGTGGATGCACGTTAAAGCGAGGCCGGTCTGTATTTTTTACATGTCACATTAAATATCATAAAGGTAATTAACTAATAAATAAATTAATACTGTTCATTCTGAACACTGAAAATAAATGATACGATATTCCAAACAACACTTAGTCAACGCTGGAACTGTGGTGACGCTTTCTTACGATGCGGCCTATGATGAGCGCTCGTGCGTAACTTTCGAATTCGAAGGAAGAAAATTAATGAAGGACGATCACTCGACTCAATGTCGTTTTTGAAGAGAGAGAGAGAGACAACGAATGAAATGGGTTTGGTGTGTTCTGACAGGTTTGGTTAGTAGCAAACTACCTGCTGGAAATTTAATAGAGCTGAAATAGTCTGGTTTAAACAGGGTAGGCTAGTCTCAAACTACATACTGGAAATTTAATAGAGCTGAAATAGTCTAGTTTAAGATTTGCCGTCAGAATGCATTGATTTAAGGCTGTTTGCGCTTGAGTTTAGAAATCTAAATGATCATAAAATAAATAGTACTAAGCCTAAAATTCATGAAGGTAAACCGAAGAAAACGTATAACTCCAATTTAAAGCTGTTGAAATATGCAATGTAAATCCTTATACTGAGTAAGTTCCATTGAGAACCAAGATAATTGAAAAATAACATTTAGCGATACAAATGCTAAGAAATCATACATTTTCTGGTGGGATTTAAAGACTGCGACGTCACGTTGAAATGCTGAAGTTCCTGATAGTGTACAGTAAAACAAAGTAGAACATCTATTTTGTTAGCGTTTAGCTATACGCGTCGACGAAAATCATGCTAAAAATCAAGCAATAATTGAATGAATGCTAGTAATGTTATACTGTTTTGTTGCTTTCGAGCGAATAATTCCTTAAATTCTAGATACAGGTGAAGCAAATAAAATAATACTTGCCGTTTGAGAAGCCCTTTACATTCTCTAAGAGCAGCCCAAGATCGACCCCCATGTGCTGATTTTGTTTATACTTCGCGCATTTTTTAATGAACATGAACACAAATTTTGAGATACCATTTGTTTGAATGTACGATACGCGTACGTTGTACTTCCGTCAGAAATTATCGAATTTTTTTAGAGCGCTTTAATAGATGCAGGTGACATTCGAACCTTAGAAGTAAAGCTGCAGCGTGCCCCAGGGAAATCCTAGTTTTCGTCTCAATCAATAATGCCATGAAAATTGTGGTAAGAAAACTGCAGAAAAACTAACAGAAGATTCTAAATAAAGTTTATCTAGTCTCTAATAACACTTGTTTGAAGAGAGAACTGGCTACCTGTTAATATCGACATGAAATAAAACTGGTTTACCTCATGAATAAGAGAAAAGAGGTCCATTATCGTTCATTTTATTCAGTGTGCTATCAATCAACGAAACGATACAAGCCACATAATTCCTGGATTTTAGGGTACGTGTGATGAATAAATAATGTTGAATAAATAAATAATGAATATTGATAGCCCCTTCCTATCAACCTTGCAACATTTTAGCTGAATATTAACGAGTTTCAAAACATTTCATTATTGAAGTGAAATAAAATGTACCTCGCGTGGTCTTTGCTGTACAGCGACTATGAAGAGAAAAGAATGGAATCTCTAGAATAAAAAAATGAGTAAAAATAAAGTCAATGGGAGTCCTCTTGCCTAAAACATTGTTTTGCGCAAACGTGTTTTTATTATTTGGCTTTTTTTAAACTATCAATATCAGTGGAAAGAGAAGGAGCTGCATATTTGTATTCAAAACTTTGACTGAAGAGACTTCACCTTTTTTGGGGACGCCACGTTCATTTTCTTACTAGGCAGTTACCGAACATTTATTTTCATATTGCTCATTGAGAAAATAATTGAAAATTTTATTATTTTGTTACATCAAAATTTGCTGATTTCATCTTTCATTGCTCTAGCTCCACGTCAATGACGAAAAAAAAATAACTCAAGAAAAAAACAAGATGAGGTCTGCATTAAAACATAATTACCAGTGGGGAATACAAATTGAAATTTCGAAAACAAACATTTAAAGAATCGAAACGCTATTCTCAAATATTGTTTCTTATTTTCAACTTTCCGTTCAGCTATCATTTCGAAATTTGGTCCTGTTTCCCATTTTTCTTTCTTTTACTTCACTATTGTTAGCAACATTTGCTCCATCATCAAACTAAATGCTGCCGTATTCTACGAGATACTAAGTAATTGAACTCATTTTAATTAATTCAATTTTTTTTATTTAATTTAATTGAACTCATTTAATTTGTTCTCGCAAAATTTTCAGCAAAGCATTCGAGTGGAACCATTGTCCATTGTAATCTCTGCATTCATGAATTGAGTTGATATATTTCTAAACATCATAAAATATGCGTAACCTGAATCCGGTGCCCTTCCGTGCTATGTTCACTCTTCAGCAAACTGTTGAGCAAGAAATGACCAGAAGATCACGTTAGACTCTTGCTTTGTTCTTCAAGCGTCAACCAATTTAGCTCTCGTAAATGTACATACGCCACACAGTAGCTACTAGGCTCGTTCTTAAACTTATTTTATTTAATAACAAATTCTACTATTACGACAGAATGTAGAGAACACGGCAGCTAGTAAATTTGTTCTTCAACTTAGTTTCCTCAACAAACGTATTAGCACTCACGATAGAACGCAGGACTCATCAGGTTTATTCGCTTTTGTTTTATACAGCACACAATTTATCACTCATTACAGAACGCAAACACCACAGCTAGTGGCCACCTGGTTTTCTCTTCATTTGAGTTCTTCCAAACGTTTTATTTTCGTTTAACTTTTCAGTGCGAGGAACGAAGTGGAGCCGCTAGACACACCGAACGAACTGGCGCTCACAAATAACGGATCCGGATCCCAGTTCCGAAATTTTACCTCGGCATCTTCCTCAGATGCCGGCACTAAACAGGCTGGCGACCGATCAGATTCTCAAGGCAGGGGCGCTGTGGCGTCTGGCCGAAGCTTGGAAAATTTGCAGAAAAAGCTACAGTCGGACATTATTCAAAAGCGAGCTATGCGCAGAAGTAAGTTTGTCTCCAATTGGCAAAGAAATGGGAAAAAATCACAGCTCCTATTTACTTTATTTTGTTAAATTTATGAAGCTGGAGTTTTTACACAAATATTTCTTTCAACTACTTGAAAAAAATTTCGTACAAATTTTAATTAAGGTTTACAAACGTACTTGAAAACGTAGATTCTTGAGGTTTATCTACGAGCTAAGAAACGCTATGGGATTGAATGACCTGTTGAAGAGTTATTGAAATATGTTTCCGAGTGGAAAAAGGTTTGTAAAATAATTTTTTGGGCACTAGGTTGCTTATGATGAAAAGTGGGGAATTGGGACGGAAATAATGTTTTTTTTTGGCATGGGCTGCTCTATTACAAGGTGATACGAGCTGTCCAAGCGTTTACGAAATGACGAAGAAAATCTTGAATTTAAATGGCGTTTTCAATTAGATCGATGCGTCAATGAAATCATTTTAATGAAGTGTAAGTTTAGGAAATGCTCCAGAGCATTTAAAAAAGGAATTTTGGTAAACCATGCAGGCAGGTTACCGATAACCTCTGCGTTATGTAACCAAATTTCACTTATGTTTTTTTCTTGAATTTCACCCATAATTTCCCAGTTCTTTGAAACTAAATAAAAGTAAAAAGAAAATTATAATAGAACTTTGCTTTGTTGTCAAGCAAATAAATAAATTTTAAAATTTGCGAATCATAGATATGATACCAGGTACAGATAACAATCCAAGCAAAATGCGAACACGAATTTTCATTATAATAATGGGAATTTTTGATCAGGATTAAAAGGAGTAAAGGAACATCACCTAATTGCCAGGAAAAAAAGTACGTTGCGTTGTGCTATTATTCTCTGTCTCTCCAACGGATATCATTTCACCAGCGAACTCCAAGGCAATGATGCAAAGAGAGTCGAAAGAGAGTGGTTTCATAGCCAAATTTATATTATTTGTATTCAGTTTATACTTGGAACTGTTTGAAATTGACACGGTATTCTGTTAACGAATGCTTGGAGCAGATTATAAACATATACAGTATCTTAGAAAATAGACAAAGAAAAGAATACCTTCCATCCCTGTCTGCAGATGTTTCCGTGGAAGAGGTGAGAAATTTTAAATCGAGCTCTTCATAGTCCTAAAGAGTTGATTACACCTGGAATTGAAATAGCGATCGAGCTTAACTGTTGTTCAACATTAAAATGCAGGAGTGTATTGACTTTTGCATGGATAGATGGTTTTCTCTTGTAAGACCCATACTCATGCTGAACACACGTCAAAATTCGAAAATATTCATTACTCTCAACTATTGATCTTTGAATTGAGTACGACAGTAATAGTGCCATAATGACAGTCCCGATTCTAGCGTAATCACATATTCTGATATATTTCAAGGGCATTCAACTGCGTTCACTCATGAACTGATCGGTTCAATACCACTTCCCGCCGCGATGAAAGCAACAGCCTTAATTATGTCCTCAAAAGCATTACATCGTCTAAATAGAGTAGTTCTACATCATTACAACCTAGACCACTCGACCATTCCAAAACAACAAACATCTTACTGTGTTTTCACCAACGCTTTTTACCGCTCGAGGAAAGGCGTTATTTCTCCGTTTTTGATTCCCGTATATTTGTAAGACAAGAAAAGTCGCAATTTAAATACTCATTAATAAAGACAATAATGATGGCTTGGATCAACGAAGTTAACTTCCGTGGTGGCAGCGAACGTATTGAATGGCGATTCAACTCGATGATGTTTATGTCATGATGTTATGGAACTTAGGACCAAAAATGGCTTTCTATTAAGTAGTTTCGCCACCAAACGAAAATCGCGGTTTTGTTTTGTGCATAGACCACACGTGACAAAGAAATATTATATTTCGTCGTTGTTTGAATATTTATACGAGACAATGAACGGAGACAAAATTACAGAGAAATTAAATAAAGAGTTGAGTAAACGACTTGACCTAAATTCAGGCACCACTGTTGAAACCGAAATTTCATGCACTACATATTGAATTGCGTCCATCACATATTTCAAGGCAGGTAAGTGTCCGGTATTGTTGGAGTGCCAGGCGAGGGTGCTAAATATCTACGTTGTGGCTGATGATTGCATGTTGTGATAATACCTGATTAATATGATTATTAACTGCAGCGTGGACGTAGCAGTCTGCGTTCTAGTTTTCTAGAATTAATTTTTTTCTTGACACTTCTCATACTTGTGTATACGGTCGTTGTACCATTTCTGAATTATTCTGTATTGAGAAAGTCTTACTTGTCATAGTTTGTTTTCTTGGGACTTGAACAATACGCCTCCAAAAAAGAGATACTATGCAAGAATTAATTTTATAGTACAATCTTTACTTTTCACTTGAGCTCTACTCACCGTACGCACCGCTCACCGGTAGAGTTTCAGGTCAAGTGAACCAAAAGTGAATGGCGTTTGCGACTCATCTGAACTTTGTGAAGTAGTGCAGTGTGATCGATCTTTTTCTACAGTCTCTCAGAGGTTTCGGGAATTGATGTATGTATTGCATCAAGTATTGAAAAAAAGTTAACATGTGCTCTCGAATTGGATGTAGCATAGCGTTGAGTCATCGAGGTTTGTCAATTTGAAAAACAATTTGTTTTTGTAAAGGCACTTTTCCAATTCTAACTCAATTTGTTTGTCATTTTATTTCTTGATGGAAATTAAAAGACAGATTGTTGCAAGTAAATTACTACAGATTTTAATTGCTAAGACGGCTCAAAATTTGTTGCCAGAGGTTTTTTATTTTGCCATAAATTGCCTCCAAAAACTATTTTAAGGAGTCATTGCGTGTGGAAAACTCGAATTGAAAAATTTGCTAGACCCCAGGGATCGCAGCTCTGTATATCATACATACTTTTGCTGCTCGGTGAACTCTTTCCTGCCTGTACGGATTTCAATGTCGATTTTCAGAGGGATGCTGCTAGTGCATCGTAACGAGCTAAAAGCAGCCTTGTCGGTAAAATAGGCGAGTGTTTACAGATTTAATAGTGGTAAGTTCGTAAAACTGAAACATGCACAACACTTGAAACCAATGTGTCGGGTTTTTCAATTTCGAAAAAACATGCGACTAATGAATTTTTTCTTTTTGTTCATGGAATGACAGTCTGGACTACGTGAGTACCTATTTATTTGTCTCTAATGTATATTTGTAGCTCGTGGTCTCCTTGTTCTCTTCATTTCTATAGAATTTCAAATAATGGGAACAATAACATGGATCTAGCAACTGAAATTAAACGTTCAGCGAAAAGGAATAAAGAGCGTGAAAAAATGTAAATTTACAAAAGTCATACAGAATTTCAAGTAACTTTTCAAACGCCTAACGACGAGCTTCATGCCATAGTAATAACCTAGAAGAGAATCATGAATTTGATCAGATGTCGAAGTACATCTCCAGTAAAGTAAACTCGATCGCTTCTCCTGCCTAATTTTGGACTCTCAATGCCAGTTTCTACTTTTGAATTTCAATGTAATGAAATTCATTGAAGCAAGTTTGAATTGTTTAGGCTTTGGCCCTCTCCGCAGACGTAGGTTTGTCTACCGCATGCTATAGGGACTGGCGACCCCAGGGGGGCATGGTTAGATTACCTCAACTATAGATAGGCTTCGAGGCTTGTATCTTTCGTAGACACTTCTTTCAATTTTTACACCGTCTCTGCTATCGCTTCTTTGTCTTTCTTCCTCTTCATTCTTAACTTAACTCGTCGTAGGGTTAAGTTTCTGCGCGTAGGGGTTCCTGTGTGGGAAAACGCATCTTGTGAATAGATTCCCGTTTTCTCTAGCCCACACTAAATGGTCCCTTCTCTTTCAATGCAACTTAGTCCGAGTCGCTTCATTTGCCCTTCAATCTATACCGCTAGTACTACAACTCCTACGACTACTACTAGTTGTTTGGCTTAGCATGCAATTTCACACATTCAATTTCATGCATTTAATTTCATGCATTTAATTCCATGCATTTAATTTCACGCATGCAATTTCACGCATGCAATTTCACGCATTCAATTTCACGCATTCAATTTCACGCATTCAATTTCACGCATTCAATTTGAATAATTTACTGTAATCTAAGTCTTCGCAGTAGCGCAAACTTCTAAATTTCGCTCAGCTACCCGCATGCCAGATGGTCCTGTTCTTCCAGGCTTGCTGCCTCACACTGCGTGGATATGCAACGATCCTCCACTCTGAGGGTTCAGCTATGCTGAGTTCGGTCATCATTCCTCCATTTTTTTAATTCAGGTTCATTTTCACGGTTCCCCATTCCGTGACCTCGTCATATCTCCGCCCTCATTTTGATCTGATCTTGATTTCAAATTACCAAGTCTTACTAGTCCCAAATGTTATATTTATCTTTTTGAGGAATTATCAGAATATACGTAATTGAATGAATATGTTTGTACTATAGCACAGTCGTCTTCTATGCTAATGTCAAAAACCTTGACGAAAAATTTCATGTAATTTTCGAATCAGAGGCGAATTTTGCTGATAATGTGAAATTACATTACTATATTCAGGGTTTTGAATCCGCTTTATACCATAGTCCGTAGTAATACAGCATAATAACCTTGCTTAATTACCTTGGCTTAATTTTTTTAGATGTACTTTGCGTACATCTATGCTTGCCAGACTATTTTTATGCACTTTCTGAACCTCGAAAACGTGGTCACACGCCCTCTTCCCTTTCTGAAATTTGATTGTCTGAGCTTTCTTTGTTCATGCTGTCTTGCTAACGGCCTTCTCAGACCTACACATAGTTTGACTACCCGCCGTAGACGCCTCGCAATGCTAGTTGTACGTGCTTTCTTTAATTTCTTAACGTTAATCGTAAAGTTTGCTTACCTATCAAGCAATACCAAATTTAGTGAGACGTCTCAGTAGCTTTTTGACCCATAATATTGCACTCTGAATTCTGACTCGTTTGTACACTTTAAGACAACATTTCAGCAAGAGCTTCATAGCACAAATTTGAATGGAATAAGTTAAAGTCAGTTATATTATTTTTCTTCAAAAGTTGATAAACTCCCACCTCAATATTTTGCCGCGGGATCAAACCTCACCGCTGTAAATTCCCAAGGGTCTCAAGTTGGAAATAAAAGAATTGGGTGACTTCCTTCACTCAATGCCTAACTGAAGTAGCTGAAATGCACTTTCTTAGGAACAAATTTTTCCCGTACTTTGCCATAGGTTAATATTTTAACATTTCAGAAGACGGGTTAGCTTATGGTTGGCCTCTGGAAGTAAAGAAATTTTTAAATATTTCCTGTATTATTAAGAACTTGAATTGCAACCTTTAACTATTGAAATACGAGCAACTTATAGCGAATTTAGTGACTCTTGTGTTGGGTATACATACTGCACAACACCACTATTTAAACTCGTTTAAATTTTTTATATTGACTGGATTATAATACTGACGAATTATTTTTATGCTATGAATTTGACTTACTCTTGATCAATATTTGACAATGGTTATTTTATTGCCTAGTTTCTGTTACACGTTGAGGTATTCGAGTAGCTGAAGTTTAAATTGATTTCCTTGAGTTTGGAATATTTGAATTTCTTTCTTACGGCTACTCAGTGACTCAGCTGAATTATAAAAATAATAAAAAAAATCGACAATACATAATCTTTCAGAATCACTTCTGTCTCTCAAAATATGTACGAATTTATACAACGATTCATAGGTTAGTGATCAAATAGGAAGACAGTCGAAATAACTCCTTGATCACTGATATACCATTTCAGAAGTATAAATCTAATTTGAAGAGCTGCCATCGAATTAACTACATGGTATAAGCAGGGCGCTGGACAAGTTTAATATTTGGTACGACAAATAATATTTATAAAATAATATTTTCGTGCCAACATTGAAACAATGAATTACACGAGCACTTCATAAGTTCATGCATACGACACAGCACTCTTCAAATGTGTCAGGCAGCTCAAATGTGTCAGGCAGCTCCTGCTTGTGCCAAAATGACCTTCCATATTTAAGGTTTAGCGCCGGGCTTAAATCAGTTTACGCTCGGTAGGTTCTCAACAAAATCTCTCACTCTTGATCTATTTAATATTTATCCTCGAAGTTCATTTCCATCCTGAAGCTTTTTTTGTACCTGAAAAATAGAAATATGGAAAATAAAAATAAAAATTCGAGTAAACTCTATGATTGCTCTCATAATTATGGTTGGAATTTGTATTAGTAGCGATATCGAAAATACCAGACGGTCTAATTCTCAAAATTTCCAATGGTCTAATTCTTTCATGTATATTAACTTGTACATTCTTCGTGGCGGAGAACGTCCTGCATACCTATGAACTTTGCATGGCTATTGACTGCGTCTCCGTAGAATATTAAAATGCAGCGCGGATTGAGAATCTTGACTTAATATCCGAATAGAAAAGCAAACTTTTTTTAAACGATTGAAATACAACGGCAACCATATGATTCTATTCGTTCATGAAAACGCGATACTATCAATGGAAGGAAACTAAATTTCACGTGCCATCGAAAGAAACACGAATGCAGTTTTGACTTTAACTTTTTACTTGTAACCAACAGACTGTAGGCGGCGACGGCGTCGACAGAAGAATATAAATAAGGCCCAGCTACATGACTCAGAACATCAGCCTCGGAACGTCACATCGAGCGAGTAGGTGTGGACTCGGCTTTTTCATTTTAGTTTCTCCATGTGCAACTGCTGCGCCAGAACACGGGGCTCTGAAGTCGTTCTGGTCGGCAGTGCATCGTGATTGGGTTTGTGGGCGGTGATGAACTGCTGGGAGGTCGAGTTCCAGAGACCAGTGTGATTTTCGTTTTGAGAAGGAGTGGTAGGAATTAATGTAGCTTCAGACGAGCGTGTGTGTGTGTTTGTGTGATTATATGAAAGAGTATGGACCCGTTTGGGATTTGGTGTGATTGTGATTTGGTAGAGGCATGCATCCTCACCTTAAATGATTTGTAGCACGTGTAGCCGCGGATTTGTGGAGGGGTGTAGCGTATTTTCTGTTTTCTAATGAGCAACCGAGAGATGAATTCTATCTGCACAACAAGATTTTGTTTCTTAAAGTTGTGAACTATGCTGTAGAAATTTTTATTTATAGCTAGGGCAACCACAATTTTGTGGTGGTCGTAAAATGATAGTTAGACGTAACTTAAAATGAGTGATTTGGATTTAAGAGATTGTTGAGGGAAATATAGTTAAGTGTAATAAGAATTTTCAATCGGAGAGACTGGTAAACTATAGTTAGATTGGTGAACATAATACATATAACTAATAATCGTAAATTTTGAGAGATTCTTCCACTGCAGTATGAATATAACTTGCCCCTGAAGCGTTCATGATTTCGTGTTGGTACTAGTTTGTTAGGTTGCGGGTTGTAACCACAGTGGTTGTGGTTTTGCGGAATGGTAATCTGTAAGGTGATAAGAAGTTGTAACCATAGTGGTTGTGGTTTTGCGGAATGGTAATCTGTAAGGTAATAAGGAAAAGTTGTAACCACAGTGGTTGTGGTTTTGCAGAATGGTAATCTGTAAGGTAATAAGGAGAAGTTGTAATCACAGTGGTTGTTTTTTTGCGGAATGGTAATCTGTGAGGTAATAAGGAGAATTTGTAACCACAGTGATTGTGGTTCTGTGGAATGGTGATCTGTAAGGTAATAAGAAGTTGTAACCACAGTGGTTGTGGTTTTGTGGAATGGTGATCTGTAAGGTAATAAGAAGTTGTAACCACAGTGATTGGGGTTTTGAAGAATGGTAATTTGTAAGGTAATAAGGAGAAGTTGTAACCTGAATAATTGGAATTTCGTGGGAATGTTAAACTATCAGGTTTTAGTTATACGGTGCAACTAAAGTCATTGTGGCATCACGGGAATGATAACCTGTCAAGTTATGATTAAAAATTTCAGCCATAGTGGTTGTAGTTTCGAAAGAGGGGCATTACATGGGAAAATCTTAGGCTGTTGCATTCAGGTGGACGTCAAGTTTTCGATGTCAATGCAAAAATTCTGCAACACTATAGCTTCTTCTGCAACACCATAGCTTCTTCTGCAACACTATAGAAAATTAGAAGGTTCTTCTTTCAGGGCAGCCCGAAACGTCCATGACGGTTGTCGAACACCCTTGTTCAACTTGATCCAAAAGTGTTAAGATGCGGGCCAATTTTAAGGGCATTTAAAAAAAAAGTGGAATTTATGACTCTGGAAATATGGTATTTTGAAAGTTTGTCTGTAGAAAAACAGAGTTTCTTCCTCCCTGAATTTGATCCATGACCAGACAGACTGCCGGGGCTATGAAAGTTATTAAGGTTCACTTCAATGCATACCCTGCGATATTTTCATCAATTTCTAACCATGCTTCTCATTTCAAGATTATTAAAAATCAACGAATTGTGATGCCCGCTGAAAATACCGACTTGCAAATTCCTACGCGACTGTCGTCTACCGCAGGCAAGTACAACATCACCATTAACGGCTTCGTCATTTCATAAATAAAATTCTCAAACTCTCTCCAAAATATTTGCTCGGTGCGTCTGCTGTAGCCTTCCATCTATGTCGTGTGAGGACGAGCTTTCTCATGCAAAACTTGAAATCTTTCTTCGTCATTAGGGGACTGCTCACTACCCAACATAACTTTAGAATTTGTGTACCTAACGCTCTATATCTGTATCCCTGAATTGTAAGTTGACATATCAAAAGGGCTATGAATTTTAATACATGTGCGGTTCCCGAAGTTGTGGATGGTTTCCCATGTATAACAAGAAACATGGGGTGAAGTTATTAATAACGTTGTTTCGATGTGTTCCAAGGTTCAGACGTCGAGATTGAGGTAGATGTTTAATATCTGAAACATTTATGCATACTAAATGAGCCGGAACTGCGATTCAGTCGGTTAGTTCAATGAATCGAGCGGAAATTTAACTTTAAATACTTGCGCTGTCGAGTTAAAACAACTCCCTCTATACCCCCATACTGAACCCCAAGTAGGCTATTTGTAGAGCGACAGACGAAATTAATGAAGATTGAACAGTATGCAAATCCGTGTAAAATACCGGTACATCTAAGCTAATCGTCGCAGGTACGTTGGTTGCACAAACGTAGACTAACAACAAGATCGTTTAGGCGTAACTCCATAAAGTGCATGTAAGCGTAACTATATATAAGTAGATAACTAGGTCCTACTTAATTTAGTGGATGTCTTGATTTTAGGTGCAGGTAGACGTAACGTGCTTCCTATGGATGCACAAAAAGTGGAAATGTATTATTTAGGATCTAAGTATTATGTTTTGTATTTATTCTCTGCTGTTAAGT
>VOMN01061322.1:0-11029 GCA_014899125.1 Orchestia grillus
CGGGGCTGCAAAATATGGCCGGGGTTGGCCGGGGCCCCGGTCGATCTATGATGCTTATATCAACATCACTGCATGAGAGTAGAGGGCTTCACCATAGGATGAAGTGCAGGGAAATGAGAATTATCTGGCAAGCCACTTTGGCTGGTTACAAAAGACAGTAGATCCATTGCGGGAGAGAGATACTTGAATAATTTATATAAATCTTTTGATGGTAATCAACAATTATCACATTTATAGGTTCACACTAATATCATGAGCAGACAACTTTTGAATATTCATATGCATATCTATATAATACTAAAACTCTGGTCGTCTTGCTTGCTTGAAACCGTGCATTCGTTTGTCTGTCGGATCTGAGATATTCAAAATTTATACTCTTCGTTTAATCCTGTATTGTGGATACCAACTTAACTGCATAGGATATATATTTCTGGATAAGGTTTGATTTTGATAAATTTTATTTGACCCAATGGGTCATGTGTCATCTAGTTGTATGTTAAAATTAACTAAATTGAAAAAAGTAAAATTTCCATTATCACAACAGCATGAAGAAGTACCAATATTCATGCAATTTCTAAAATTTGAACAAAATCAACTGAATAACATTTTCACACTTGGCAGACTATTTACAAAAGTCAAACTTGTTCTTTAATAAAATACAGGTAGATGCAACCCACCAAAAATGACAGGACTCATGATATTTATTTCTTATAATGCCTCATTTAAGGAAACTCTACATGAAATAATATTATTATCACTATCACTGATACAGACAGCCTTCTTTGACAGCCTCACTGATTAGGAATAAAACCCAGGAATTTTCTCCTATTTAATTAAATCCTTTAGAGTGTGACAGAGATGAATGTACAGACCAAGCAAGCACTCTTGGCTATTATTACACAGTGGAATAACACAAAACCCTCCATCATTGTCATTTCATTATCTGCAACTCCAGTTATATACCTAGCAGTTATGGTTTTAGGTGTTTTTTAATTTGGTTATGAACACACAGTAGGATGGCAATACCTCTTGATGACTGTAAAATATCCCAAAATCATTCATGAAGAACAATTCGAAGATTTTCTACAGTGATAGTCATTACTATCTCATGAAATTATTCATTTGTCTCTTTGGTCAGTAGTGTTAAGAAATTTCTCAGAGTTTAGCATTATTGATAATCTAATATAAGTGAATGCTTCAATTTCAATCAGAATAGAATAATAATGATAACTAAATTAGTTGAAAAATATCTTATTGTTGTTCATAGTACAACAAGGTTGCCTTTGAAATATAGAAGCATAATTTTTACAAAGCATTATACTTCTCTTTTCATTTATAGCTATGGTATAAATGGTGAAAGTACCAAGCTTAAGCCAGAACTTGTTGTAGCCTTAGCATTTTTAAAGGTGTATATGATAGAAGTACCTAGATTAGTATCTATTGTGATTTTTTGTCACTTGTCCAAAAAAATGAAGCTCATCTTATTATAATTTGGTGACAAACAAGATTGGCACATCAATGTGGGCTTTCCTGAGTTTTAAATCATCAAGGGACACTGGTCCATACATCATTTTCAAGTTAATTCAGAGAATGAACATGCATGAGATGTACCTATTGTTTGTAATTTTAGTATTATGTTGATAGTCAACTCTGAAATTAGAGCTGATATAGGTATGACTGCTTATTGCTGGTGATGCCTTGTAATATTGGTTTAGTCTAGTTTACAAGTATTACTATTTTATACTCATTTTTACTATTGTATACATGAGAATTTTGGAAATTAAACTTTTTTTAAGTTCAAATTTTTAATGAGAATTTCAGGCCTGATGATAGTTGTTAGGAGCAAGGAAAATGAAGGAAAATAGAATGTAATGCAAGCTCACCATCCAAGAAATCTTCCATCACATCACCAAAGAACTCTTTCAGCCACTGCTTCAATCAATGATGCTTAGGGCTAATCCTGCATTGTCAATGGTTCTACAAGTATTCTTGTTTTCATAAAGGCAAAAATCATTTTGCTAACAGCATCCTCACAAGCATATTTAGGAAGTTAAGTTGCCACCAATTTACCCATGTGAAGTAAAGTGCCTCACAAGCAGAAAATATGCTATCTCAAGAATAACAGAAGCATGAGTGCATAAAAGTTTGAGAAAGGTTTGGCAATCAATTGTAACATAACTGATGAAAAATTATCATGCTTTAATTATAGAAACTTTGATCACAAGGGTAAATAAATAAAAAACTTACCCAATGAAAAATTTCTAAAAAAGAATAAAAGTAACATTCTTTACTTAAAATTCAGGTAATATATCTCACTGTTTTAGACATATTGTCAGCACCCCTTCAAAATTGAAGATTGTAGTAAACCTGAAAAGCAATGGTCACACTCATTTCTAAACAATGATCAAATCTCCATAACTTCAAGCAGTACAGATCCATCAAAACTTCAATCACATGCAAAAATTTTACATCCAAGTTAAATAGCTGCCAGGTGTTTACAAAGAAGTAATCTTTTAGAAATCTCAAAGAAAAAAAATCTTGATATATTCCTTGTTAAACCAACTTGTCTGAATAGAAGATTGTCTAAACTTGATTGTCCAACTTGTCTAAACATTGATATAAAATGCAGGCATAACAATAACAGTAATAAATCATTGATAACAAGATTTCTTTACTCATGCCTAAATATAATTCACTGGTCTGTAAGCAAAGCAGTTTTATAGAATATAACAATTGTAAAATGAAAAGCACTGATGAAGACTGTAATATACATATTCCACTAACATGAAAAACCATCTATACCTATGACCTATGAACCAGACCCAGCAAGAGAATTCTCAGGGTAGCACCCTAGATTGTATTCCACAATATCCAATCAGATGATATCCATTTGAAAATATTAAAATAGATTAAAATTTACTTCAAGCTGGCATCCTACACAGGATGTTCTACTTGTTCTACAGCCTTCATTTCTAAATCATTGGATAGGATTTTTCTGCCTGAATAGTGGAAATATACATAAAAATGTTCAACAAAATGAAAAATTATTAAAAAATGAGTTTATATTGTACATAGTGTCTCCGCACTTCTGCTTCCTTCCAGTTATGTTAGGTTTGTTTTAATAATTCAATACAGCACTGTCAAATCCTGATCAGAGTAGCTTGTAAAAATAGGGCTCTAATTTCACTGAGGGATTACACTTTTAATGTGAAAGTTTTGATATATATTTCCAGATACTTTTTTGTATCCTTAAAAACCTTTCAAAACCTAATTTACACAATAAAAAAAAATTCTTTCCGATGATACTAACATGAAGGCTATACAACAAATAGAAATCCCTTTACACATTGTCAACCTAAAGTAAATATTAGCCATATTTACTAAACTGAGGCCAACTGCATAGAGCATCTTATTCAAAGTAAACTCTGCTTTGGCTTCATTGGATAGAACTTCTTTTCTGATGGGTGAAAACCCATTTGTAATTGGTTTTGATGCATAGAAAAAGCATAATTAATTAACATTCAACTACTCATGAATTCAGGATGTAATTTACGCTGTAATAATGATTAATTGTCAAAATAATTCATGAAAAAATAAGCAAAAGAATTTACACAAATTTTTATTGTACTAAACCAGGAGCTCACAGCAACACTGCACTCATCATATAAGCCATTGCAGGGGACACAAGAAAATGGCTCATACATTGGTAGTATATCCAGACAAGTTAAGGTTTGATTTTCTAAGCATTTAGGTTTTAGCCATAAAACCAATAGATGGTTGCAAAAACCTCCACATTCAAATTCTAGAGCACACTGTGAAATTTGGAATTATTCTCTTGAATTTGGTCACATTTAAATCATCAATGCAATAACTCTGTAGATCTTAAAATTCAAGAATCTCTACACACACTCAGAAATAGACTATCCTTGAACTTAGTTTTAACATCAACTCCATTGTACCTTACTTGACTTGGATGTACAAAATATGTGGCTACACTTTCAAACTTAGTAACACAGTTTTTTCCTTTTATTTATATATTTTTTCTACTGTCTTATTTAAAAAACATGGAATAATCTTTCAATACTCTAATTTAACTTGCAATACATGTTTCTTTTTCTTTTTATTGCCGATAACATTCATTGATTATATTCATATGAAAAAAGACTGAGATGAATGTCAAGTAGATACTTTTTATTGCATCAATTGTATTACTATTTATACTTGGAATTCAATTTCCACTAAACACACCAATCTCAATTGGAGTTTCTATATGTGATATGAACTAAGTTACCAAGTCTTAAAAAATTATAAAGCAGGGATCAAACAACATTTGAACCAAACAATTTTAAGTAATCTAAACAACTTAACTCTAAGCCTGTGAAATTTAATTTGATAGCACATCAACAAAACATTAATCCCATACATCAAAACATCAGTACACTCAAAAATAGTCAGTTGCATAGGATGTAATATGGTGGCTGTTCAATGCTGTGAGGAATAGGTGTCCTACAAGGCAATATTTTAGAAGTCTGAACTGGTAGAAAGGTTAAATTCATTCTATGAAATAGAATTGCATTGTTAATTCAGTAATATTTAAGTTCTTGTTAAAAAGATTTAAACTGAAATTGATGTCATAGAGTTTTTAGATGAATTGCATCCTTGTCTGAGTGAAGTTCTCTCCCCTCTCCTTGAAGGTCCAGACCAGAAACAAAGGTTACTGCCTTGTTCAAAATTTTTGAAATTATGAGCCTTTAAGCTGCAGAAACTAGAAAGTGGGATAAAGGTCAACATTCTGCCAACAATTTTAAAATTACATCTTGTTCATTATCCCATACTTTTGCAATTTTTCCTGGTTTTATTTTTATGATAAGTTAGTTTTATAAATGATACAAAGGTAACATACTTATTTCAATTACCTAAACTTGTAAAATATGTCATTAATTTTCACAGAGTTTGGAATATTATATTGAATTAATATGAAAATAATTAATAGATCTATCTACATAACTTTTTCTATGCTTCAAAATCTCTCAAAATTTTATATTCATGGAAAAATTTCATCAAAAGAGAAATGTATGAATAATTAGATGTTTAGTTCAGTTAGACACATTTTAGTAATTATATTTAATTTTTATTTTAGAACTTTCAACACACCAATACAAAAATTTTGATTACTATTCTGGCATTTTTTAATTCCCAAATGGTAATCAACATAGGTTAATTAGGTTACTCAAGGTTAGGCTAAATTAAGATATATTACTTTACATCACATCAAGTTAAAAACAGTTTTACATATAAATACAGAAAGGAAATAGCATTAATTAAAACCTGCTATAAAATCCTTATATCATAACATATATTCATTTGTACCAAGTTTAATTTTTAAATATGCAATACATAAGTTACAATACACCAGAAAGGATACATCTAATATGCTCCTGAGATAGGGGTCCTATGGCAAAAATTACCCATAAATATTGATCCTACCATCTAATCTGTTTTAGCCTTACACTTACAGCCTCAAATGTAACCTCTAGCATCTCCTTCCTACTTTTCTAGTTCAAGCCCTCAAACAAATTAGAGTTTTGCCTAGTTCTTGCATACCATCCGTTTAATCGTAACACCTCTACGTTAACTCTTACTTTTTCCCAGCCATTTTGCACGGACTTGCCTATTCCAAAATAGAAAATACCAGTTATGTATGCTACTCACTGAAGCACACTCGTGGCCTCAATGATCTCAAAAAATCACATTGACGTTTACGCAAAACTTTTTTCCTTATCTAGAACTAAACAGGTAAAATCGAAATAACCATGTATTAATAGAATAAATAATGAAAACTGTACCGCTTAATCATAAAAAAGTCGAAAATCGGCACCACGTCGCAGAACTTTCACGTCCACACAGCAATATGTTAACGTATGTACCAAGCATCTTCCCTACGCCATGATACAAAATTCCTTNCCTGAGCACATTTTGGCCAGCTGATTCACGTAAGGTGCAGTAGGACTGATGTTAGGTCTGAATTTAGCGTGTGTTTTTTGTAGATGTGCAAGGATTCCAGAATTCTTAAATCCATTGTATTACTTTTTGAGTCTAATATTGAAAAGCTGTTTAGTCTGAAAGGATGATTTAAATTTTAGCAGTGGGTTCGAGAGTTCAAGTGAGAAGGTTTTTGTAACTGTCTATTATTCTACGGCTAATGCATAAGTATTCTGAAAATCTGATCCTTGCTTTTTTAAATATAAAAACTCCTTGCTGTCGGGGCTCTAACATTATATATCAGCTTAAATGGGAAGCCGGCAATGGCTCCTATATAAAAAGCACGTCTCGACAAGCAAGGATCTGATTTTCAGAACACTTAGGCACTAAAAATACTGAACTATATGGATTTTCATCCTTTGTACATACATGATCTGCTTAATTAAATCAAAATTACTTGACCGAGCTCATTCAAGATGATGTGTACTTTCACCATAGCGTGCCTTAGAGTTATGTTGAAGAGACCCGTGAATACTATAATAATCAGAGGTGTATCACTCCATGTTATCTCTTTTAATTTAAATAGATTTTAGCAGAGTTTGAAGTCATAAGGATAAGAGTAAACACTTGAATACAAGCAATTCGACATGATTTAAAAATTTTGAAGTCTGAGTGCAAGAATCTTTCCTCCATCATATAGCATTATTTATCTCATTAGTGTTTTCCCTTATTGTCTTTTATATTTCTTTTAGTTTTAAATGTTATTTTATAACAAATCTATGCCAGTATTTAGAGTCAAAAGATTTTAAAGTAGATAATTATTTATGGCAGCTATAATCCTTCGAAGATATGAGGGGAAAAAGCAGTTATTGAACTTATATATTTTTTCATTGCACATGTCAACTGAAAGTAGATAAATCAACGATCACTCTTTGAAAATATCATGTGTTATACTTTTAGAAGCTTATATTAAAACAGGATCGGTAGTATCTTGATGTTTTCGGGTCAGGAGACCACTGACAGCGGTGACATCACTGCCTCGTAGTGAACTCCCCTCGTCTTCCAGTTTTGTCTCGGCATCTGTCATGAAATTTCGTATAGATTAAAAGCGTAGCCATGAATATTTTTTCAAAAAAACAATGATAGCATACTTGCTGATGAATATTTCCACAAAGTAAAGTCATTGCATTTTCATTGTGTAATTTAAGGTGTTATTATTGGGATGCAAATAAAAACATTTCCGTTGCAAGGAGATTTGCGCAGACCCTGATAGCAAACAGCAGTTCAGTTTACATCCATAGCCTCAGCGATGTCATTACCTTCAGAATCCATCACTGTACAGTAGGTACTGTAGAGGGCGTGTAGTAAAAAGGCTGCTAGGGTGATCACTGCCCACACCACAAACATATTCACTGTGCCTAGCGCTGTGATCAGGAATCCTGATACCACTGATGCTACAGCAAAACCTGTAAAGAGTGAGAATTTTTTTTGGCGATTTAAAAACGTTATAGAAATATTTTAGTGTCTATGCTGAATTCAAGGTTGTTTTCTGCAAGCTACAATTACAATAAATATTTTCCGGAGTACTGTGGAACTGGCAAACTTGTAACAAATGGATACATGAAATGGAAATTTAATGATACTGTTGCAACAAGATTTTTGATTTCACACCTTGAGTCGCCTAATTTGCTAATTTATTTACTTCTAAATGAGTCCAGCGAAATGGAAAATAAAAGCCTGATATGACATGCACCGATGCTCTTGGCACAAGGATGTGGCATCGAAGTCGACAGTTTGAAGTAAAACATTCTTTTTAGAGAACAGATATTGAAAGTCTGTGCCAGCGTACCCGGCAACCTGTACAACATCAATGTCTTATCCTCCAGCACGATGCTATTACTGTCATTTGATCGTGTTGTGCGAGATATTAATTTTATTACATTTCCCACTATAGCCAGGAATGCAACTAAATAGATAGTAGATAGTTACTACACATCCTATTTAACGCAACACAAGCATAATACGCATGCATGGTGCGTAAGAATAGATTATCCGGAGCTTAACTCATTTTAATTAGTCCGCACTAATAATTACTTATACACGGATCAGCCGGTACAAAGATATGGGGAAAGTATGAAAGTAAGCAGAAACTAGAATAGCAAAGTTCAGACACAGATTAGCAGAATAGAATTAGGGTTAGTATCAGTATACTAATCTGAACCTGTACGATACGTATATACACGCACCACCAGTAGATACTCCGCATTCGATGGAAAACCAAAGCAGACTGCCTGTCTCTCCGGACCTTCGAACGAACCACCCGGAAGCTGGCGATGTTGCCAGAATCATTGACTAAATCTAAAACACTTCTAGAACTATTTTCAATCTATTACAAATACAGTAATATAGAGAGCGCTAACATAATATGTACAACGTAATATTCACTGCGTAGAAGCTTGTATAGGGCTAGTAACTTGTCAGGGGAAAACCATCTCGTTAGACGTACTGCCCCAGTGGGGTCTGAGTTATCTGAAGTGTATCCGCCGAACGATAGAACACCTTCGCTCAGGTATGGATAGAGGCGAGATTTGGTAAGCCCAGGCTGAACGGGGACAGTATTAGAGACTGATCCCTCTCCCTCCTAGTTATCTGCATTAATAATAATGCGTACGGAACAATGTGTGTTGTAATATCCAATCATGATTTACAAAATCGCTGTACGGTCAGAAAATATACCGGATAGTGTACCGTTGTCAACTTAGCTCTTAAAAGCGTGTAAAATCGTACCCGAGTCCAAGCACAAGTGTCTACTGACTGGCTATAATTTTTTCCTTTTGTGCATTAACTTGTCTGAAAATTTCCTACCTATGCGAAACGCTGTTAATGCTAAAACAGTTGACATACCCTACATCACCAGATCTGAAATACCTGACACATTAATGATGAGAGATTTAAACTTACTTTTCCAAGGATAGCACTCCATGCTTCCATGAAAATCCGTTTGCTCAGCCGGGAATTGAGCCTTTATTTCCGAGTTGGGAAAGGAACACAGTACCATTGCACCTTAGAGCCCTCTACGTAGCGCGTCTACAATAGCATTTCTTTGCACATTTGACATTGCGGTGCTCATGAATTTCAATTTTTTTCCGGCTCTCACATGCATTCCATTTGTCTAAATCTCCCGTCGTTCCTGATGTCTTAAATTTCATTTCCATCTTAATGGATTTTACCAACACTCAAGGCTTTGAGAACTCACCTAGAGTGTCGTAACAGATGCTTGCAAGACTCTGCACAGTGTTCGAGAGTCCGACCGGCGACAAAAGTTTAGCATAGAGCACGACGGCGGGGTAGCCAAAGCCATAACAAGGACCACTCAGCAGCTCCACGAGGACGAGCGTCCACGCTGGCCACCACTGCCCTGCTGCAGCCGCCAGGAACATGCGGAGTCCGTGAAGTACTAAAACTAATGATAGGAATCGTTCCGCTCCCAGCTGCTTGTTAACGCGATCTGCCTTGTTCGGAGGCAAGTGGTGTCAGGAAGCACACATATGCATGGGAGTATAACAATAAAAACGTCTACATGAATTCCCAAAATTCCAAAAAAAATATGGATTGCCTTGTAAACACTACAGATCATTTGATCTTGCAGCTCAAGTCTTGAATTCTTACTGTTCCGTTCAAAACTTGGGAGAATTTGTATGCAAGTGCATGAAATACGACCGCCATTTTTCGTTCATTTAATTAAGTTAGCCAGCATAGGGTTAACCTGCCACTTGTGCCAGGCCCCACTGAGCAGCAGGCACAGGTGCGTAGAGGATCACCTGCGACGTGCATGCAGGGCAGAGTGGCAACAGACCGCACCAGCAGCGTGATGCCCTGGATCAGCTTCACGTGCTGGGTTTCGCCCGTCTCTGCCGCTCGCTCCTCCTGAAGCCTGGAATAAAGTCCGTTAATAATAATGTGTACGGAACGATATGTGTTGTAATATCCAATCCTGATTACAAACATAATCCTGATTATGGGACGGTCCCCTTCCCCTGTAACGGGTATTGACATCATATGATGTCAGTTGCACTGGGGAGTGCGCAGATTCCCCGTTCTCTCAAGTCCACACTTATTGGTCCCTTCTCTTTCGGTGCGAGATAGTCTGAGTCACTGAAGCGTTGCTATCTTTACTACTATTACTCTATTACTACTATTGCTACTACTACAGCTACTATTACCGCTACTACTACTATTACAACTTACGGTGATGAGTTCACAGTTGGGAAGTATGGATTCGACTCCCAGCTGAGGCAACTGATTTTTACGGAACCACGGGGTGCTTCCCTTGGGAATGGATGCTTAAACCTCACATTCCTCACATCCCTCACGCGTCAATAGTTAAAAGGAAGTGAAAACTTGAAAATCCAACGATGTACTGTATGTCAACTGTGTTTGAATTAATAGAGGTAAAGGCGCATTAAAATGTCAATGAAAAATTAGACTCGGCTGCTCTAGTGATCGCAGTGAACGAATAACCGAGTAACGTGATTGCACGTAACAAGATGGAGTCAAGTGAGATTTGGACCTAAGAAAATGTGACTGTTTGGTCTCTGGGGTTTTTAGTTCAACGTGCATGAATTTATAAATGCCCGTTTTATGACTACATAGCTGGGATTTTAAGGAGTTTAATGAACTGAAAAGGTATATTTTTGAATCTCAGACTGCCACTTGACTCAGTATTGAGATTTTGACTTCCACCTTTCTCTAAAAACAATTTTTCCATTTCAACGGAGGAACAATAATAATGGCTAACAAGGAAATAGAAAAGTGTTACGACTGGGATCATATATACCTGATTTCAATAGGGTTCTTGTTCAACACTATTAGCTAGCTAAATTTCGACGTAAAGTTAAACAAATATATGGCAGTAAGTTTTTAAATCCCTGTTCCCAGAACATAGACCGCTGAGCTTGCTCCTGAATTTTCACTGCCCAAATATGAGCAGAATTTTTCTCGACTCACTTACAGTTGGTCAAATAAGTATTCGTAACGTTCGAGAAAA
>VOMN01061336.1:0-29109 GCA_014899125.1 Orchestia grillus
GTTTCATTTGAGAGATCTGGCACTAGTAGATCTCTCAAATACAACTATAGTTTACAGAAAACTTACAGAGAGGGCTGAAATCAACAGAAGATCCGAGTTACTTGCGGTCCAAGGTAAAACAGTTTCCCCTTTGTATATATTTGTATATATATATATAATTCAGGTGTGATTCATAGACAAGTCATGGCTGAGCATTTTCATTTTCAACCCAAAATTCAAGGATGGCAACCGGCGAATCGAAAGATTTTCCCCGGCGAAGTGGGACGTAGAGAACGATCATGGACGTGCAAGGCCAAGCAGAGTTGTGGCATAAACGAGCGACGCGAATGGCCACGGACGTAAAGAGGCCGATAATTTCGGTCATAAAGTGGACATTTCGTCGGTGATTCGTTTCACCGATGATTCGCCTGCGATGCGTCCCTAAGTTTGCGCTTGATCGTCCTCAATTCATAGGCGATATGTCCTTGATTTTTCATAGGATATCACTGCGTTAAGGCGGCGAAACTGGCCACAATGGCCACATCGGTCATCATATTTATAGGATGCTTCAGTATAACTTTCATTTTTTCATGACCCAATAAAAGCCATATTCAGAATCTGAAAATTTTATTTTCTCTTATAATGCAGCTTTACACGATTTTGAAAATCATGTCAAGTAGGAGACTCTCCCCCATTGTCCATGAACTGAAAACAGCCGATTTCTAGAACTTTTCGTGACCCCTAATAGCATAGCAACGGATATGTTGGTAATTTCTGCCCGGACGTTTGCTTTCAGGTCTTGCAGGGCTATTAAAAAAATTAGAAGGAACCAATTTATAAGCGGGCTGGCCACTCCAAATCGCCTCTCGTTGAGATGAGGCTCTCTGAGAACTGTTTCCTCAAACAACCATTGATGCCTTTGAAGTGTGAACTGTATGTCCATCCTATTGGAATCAAATATCCTTTAAGTTCAATTCATCAAGTAGTAAAAAAATTCTTCTACGATGTTCACATACCGGTGGGTATTTTCTGTCAGTCTGACCTCATTTTCTTCAAAAAATTAGGGATCAATAATCCCAGGAGAGAAAATTGCGGAGCAGAATTTGACTTTAGATGATTGTAAAGGCCTTTGATGCAATTTCCGGAAGTTGGTGTCAGCCGAGTAGCGAATGTTCTGTTCGTTGATGCAACCTTTCAAATGAAATGGGCTTCATCACCGGAAAAACAAGTGCATCATTAGGAACGTTTTCGAAAACGTCTCACATGTGTTATTTCGAGAACTGAAGCCGCATTCAGAGAGTTTCTGCACAATCGCTCATTCGTAGGGATGGTAATGAAGGTCGTCATGAAGAGTTCGCCTTGCTGGACGATCGGGATGGCCAAAGGCAGGCACACATTTACGTGCTGAACGCCATGGGAATTGCGAGATTGAAGCTGTTACTGCCTCAATCTTCCCAGGTGATCTGATGGGCCAAGGGACTCTAGTTCTTTGTCTTGTCGCACTTGCAGTTTGACTGAAAGTAGTAATCATTGCAGTAACTGATTTCCTGTCTGAGACAGGGCGTAACGGGATTACATTGACGCGATTTTGGAAGGCAAGCTGGGTTCTGATCTCAGAATATTCGTTCAAAAAGTAAGCCACTACGGCAAACGTACCATCATCACTGTTCCAACTCAGGTTGGCGCCAGACCAGGGTAAGGAACAAAACTTTAGAACTACGCCTGCCAAACGAGGCCACTTCCGCCTTGCTACAATATCTACAACCTAAATAGCGCGCATCTAAAAAAAAGACCTCATGTCGATGCACCCTGTATCTGTACATGAGCGACCAAAGTAATCGAATCCGCGCAAAAAAGCTAGACTGGGTAGGAATGAAAAGAGGTTCTGAACATATGAGTTCAATTTCGAAGAAAATACATAAAAATGCTTAAATATATTTTACTTCGTGCACATTAGTTGTTTTAGTAAGGATAGCAGCGAATTAGTAACTCTGACTCGTTCGCACCGAAAGAGAAAGCCCCATTTAAGATGAACTTTGAAGAACGGTGAATGAAACACAGGGTATGTTCACACACAGGATCCTCTTCGCTTAGAAACAGCGAGTTGAAAAGGAAGAGGAAGAAATGATAAAACAAAAGAAGCGCAGAAGGCTTGAAAATGGTAAGAAACAAAATGGTCACGAAAGATAGAGGTCCCGAAGGCCTAACTAGAGCTGAGGTGACCTAACAACATCCCGGTATGGACCCCAGTTCACATAGCATACAACGGACAAGTCTAATTAACTCATTCCTATTGTCTATGTCCCATTCTATGCCCCTTGAGGGATATTGGGTGCATAAAATTATTTACTTTCAAGTGCATGCTAGTCGCAGCTCGCTCTGCCATAAGAGGTTGCATATCTTATTTGTTAAATAACAGTTTCATTTTTATATTTTTATAAGCTCTAGGAATTACTGTTTTAGAATTACGATTTAGTAAGGAAAAACGCAATTATTCGGGGTAAACTACACGATTATTGAGAATTAAAGTATTTATGCACCGGGGGTGCAAATATTTGAGCAATAATTTCTTTCTGTGCAATAGAAGAAAATATTCTTCAACGTTTTTTTTTACCATTTTCCCACAGTTGGAGACGTCTACAGTATACGAATATGTTGAGGCAGCGCGGTAAAATTTTTAATTCTGTCTCGTTTGTGCTGGATGCTACTGGCACTAGAGCTCAAAGTAACACCTGCTGAAAAACGGAACAGAGACAAAAGGTAAAGCACTTAACGACTGTTAAGTGCCCGTGTCCATAACGAAGACAATGAACGCGTGAAAACGGACAAAATGCACTACATAAGTCGATGTAGGTGTCATCTGCCGCGATAACAGCCTGTACTCTCATTCGAAACCGTCCGTAGGCGTCAGTGAGGTGGGTCTACGGAATTTCTATCATGTTATCGATTACATCACCTTTAGAGCTGAAACGGTACTATGTGAATGTTGATTGGAGGAACTCTCAACTACGCCCTAGACGTTATTGTCTAAAAAGTTGGTATCGGGGCATTTGCGCTACATGTTTCAAGCGACGGTGTCACAAAAATGGTTTGTCAATCATTTTTGAGTTAGATGGGCGCTGTAGGCTGGGTCAGGTTCTTGCTAAGAAATGTATGCCCTACCACGTGCCGCAGTATTAATCTAGGGAATCAAAACCGTACTTAAAATGTCAGTGTAAGCTACTGTTTTGACTTTTGACTCCTGGTCGAAAGAAACGTGGAGGCATCCTATCACTCTCACAGCTCGCGTCTTCCTGAAGCATCTAGAAGATGAGGAACTGAACGTGCACTCAGTACAGAGGAGAGAGGTAGTGTCACATTAGGCGGTACGTCAAAAAGCAGTTTTCCTAAAAGAATCATTTCAGAAGAATAGTATAGTTCCGACAAAATGACCTATATACAGTCATTGAGATAACCTCTATCAGTTGAAAATGGTTCAGTTGTTCTAAAAGAGCTAATTGTCTTTCTCAACTACAAAACAAGGACAGTTTGCACTTACGATCACTCATTCCCGGCGCTAAATTATGTAGTATAGTTTGAAGCACTGACTGGAGTCCTGGCCAGGGCAGTGACAGGAGTTGAGATGGGACAAGAGCTTTTCATGGAAATCTTGGTTCCGGCCGTAGATATCATCATTTGTGTTGGAGGCTCATCAGAAGCTGATGAACAAGTTTGGTTTGCAGGTGACGTGACTCAATCCGGTTAAAATGAAACAGAAATGCATGTTCAGTTTATATCAACTATATTATTCTGGTTCTAAATAAACCTAATAGGTCATCAAAAAACTCAGAATGGGTCAAAAATCTTCAAAATATAATTGAACCTAATGATATTATGATCTGAAGGCTTATGAGCTTACGATGAATATACTCCTATGAATATAAAAATCATCAAACTTCTGTAAAAAAGTATGGAAACGTACACATTGATTTTGACTATTCATCGAGGAAATTCACCAAACAAATAACTAGAAAAACAGAAAATGAAGAAAATGGATTATTAGCCTTAGTAACCCTTCGTGTTCTCTCACACAAAGATGTGAAAATATCTCAGCCTATTTTCAATTGAAATTATGAACTACAACAGCTATACATTATAAAAGACCATCTTTTAATAGAACATTATTTCTTGATTTATGACACTAATAGTTGTCCCTCGGCAATTGTGTTTTTTTTCCATAAACACAGGTATGAGGATGAAAGCGTGCTAGATTTTGAAGCTAGATTTATAATTCAAATTGTTATTCAAGTATCAATTTATTTAAAATGACATTATTTATTTCAGCAAGGCAATTTATTCAGAAACATTTTTCAGGAAAAATCCACGAAAAAATAGTTCAATGCTGAAACGCAATGAACAAATAAAAATAATAATATTCTGAAATTTAACTATGAACTGATCCAGTGCTGTCCAGTGTAAATAATAGCTTTGCAGTGTACCTCTATTTATTGAAAAGGAAATTCTCAATGACCTCTCAAAATCGGGTGGCAGTATTGGCTTGGCCTCATGATTTGCTCATATTCTCAGTATGGAAGGAGAATAAAAACTAAATACCTGCTCCTTTGCACGCACTAGTAGATTTTGCTAAGATAAAAAGCTTTAAAGAGCGTAAAATATCACAATTCCTAAGTAACATTAGATAAAATTTCAATTTCTCCGATGAGAGGGAAATACAAGAGGCTGATATTTTAGAAAAACAACAATCAAAAATTGAAAAAATAATAGAAAAGACATCCAATGTTGAAAGTCATCATGAACTAATTACCACCTGAATGACATATTATTAATATTACCATTGATGAAAAAATCTTTACCTGTATACAATTAATACAATAAACATTTTACTATACTGAGCTACGTTGACATCGTGCCCTTTTCCTAGCCTAAAACGTAATAATATTTATCTAGAACATCAAAAATTGAGCAAATACAATTTTCTTGGCAATACAAATGTTTCGCCATGTTTTTTTCATATTCGATGACAAGGATGGTCTCTAATATGCTGTGATTGGACAAGATTTAGCTAACGTCACCAATACGTCACTGCTGTTCGAAACGTAACGAGAGACAAATTTTCAAATTAAATTACTTTTCTCCTCTGAAATGAGGAATCCATGGCAGTCCTCCTCTGATGTTTTACATTGCCTACCACTGATTGATTTTGCAGTTTACTTTTTGATCGTGGATGAGGGCTTTCTCATCCGAGATGAACCTGAGCGTTACTTAATTGCTGCTCCGGATATTTCAGCTCCTTTAAGAGGTGCTAGTCTCGGGTCCCCATGTTCTCCTGGGACCTCTTGGACATGAACTTGCTTCTTCGCATCACATGCTACTCCTTTATATTAAACCCCATGTCATTAAGCCCCATGTTAGATGGTAGCTTCATCAACCAGCAACCCTCGGCCGAGTGCTCTCACAGACTTGCCATAGACAATGGCAGCATGCCTCTTCATTTCCTATGTTAAGTTAGGTTCTACCTCGTTTACCTGCGGCAAGAGATATTGTGTTACGACGGTGTACAGGATGCTGTGTCAATTATGTGTGTATCGTCTTGAAATACGTGCCGCACTCAGAGCAGCGAAAGTCAAAACAGAGTCAGTGATAGCATGGGCAGCCATTTCATCATTCAATCGTTCAATTTTGATCGTTCAATCTCTTCCCTCAACAGGGGATCGCTAGCAAATATTATTTCAACACATGAGAAAAGTTTCAGCTCATCTCATGGTCCCGGCTAAGTCCTAATGAAAACATCTTCCACGATTGCAAGGTCCTATTACATACCGTTCATATGGTTCAGAATTGTTAAAAACAGCTTTGTGGTGAGTTACGCCACATGTATTCGCCGCTACGTTATCTAGCTCTTATAACAATTAAACATTTTTGAAGCATTTCCGAACGATAATTTTGAAATTGCTCCCCTCTACCGTCATCCCACTATACAAGGTGTCACACAAAAAAAAACGAACACTCTCAATAATGGTTTCCCGTAATTGTTCCCTTAACATTTCCAAATCCCGGAAAAATTTCCCGAGCTCGTAATAGGCTACGGTGATCAGTTCCTACAAAATTTGCTGGATAGAAGATGGAGCACCTTGTCATCAGAGTATTGTTATTAAACATTATTTGCGAGCCATCTTTTCAGAGAGGAGAATGAATGACAATGATATTTGAGTCAGATTGCTCGCTGTAGGTCACCGGACTTGAGACCCTGTGACTGTTTATGGGGTCACGTAGAATGAAACGCTTACACATCCCAACCACGACCTTTAAATGAGTTAAAACGCCGTGTTACTGTTGAATTTGACGGCTAAAGAACAATCACCGTATGATAAGACGGGTGTTGGGAAGATGAGAGACAAATGCCAGAAATGTCTCGACGCGGATGGCTGTCAGGTCAAATAGTATCTAATGGTCCATTTTATTTCTATTAAATTCCTTTTTCTTTAATTCACCGCTTCTTATGACCCTTTCTCAGCTGAGAACAAATTTCTGCATCAAACTGAGACAAAAACGTTGAAATCGGTTTATAAGTTAGCATATTACATACTTTCAAATAGAGGGTTCGTTTTTCTGTGGGACATCCTGTATAATAATAGCCCAGTGTTGTTGGTTTCCTTGCTTGGTCCGTCCTTCCGTCTCCATGTTACGCTCTTAAGGATTTAAATAAGGAAAAATTTCCTAGTCCCTATTGCTAAACTAATAGTGAGACTGTCTGACAAGGCATTCGGTAAGAGCGATACAGAAAATAATATTATTTCATGTTCGAGTTACAGTAGATAAGAGGGCATCTCAAGAATTTAAAATCATTTGTCCGGCTATTTATGGCGGGGCGCGTCTACAAGTCTACTTATGAAAGCGAGGGAGCACATTCCGATTGAAGAATGGCTCTAGACTCTTTCACAAGAAGTACTTTACACGAATGACTATTTTAGTATTTGTAGGAAGAAGTTCTCTCTGGGACATGTGTTGTTGAAGACTAGGGGACATCTCTTTATTCACAATTTTACGGTTATTTTTTTTGATTTTCCTTATCAGGGCCTTCAATGTAGGGCTGAGACGAAAAATAATATTTCCAAGGGCATGCTGAAGTTTATTTTCGACGTTTTGAATCTCACAAGATTTCATTTTCATGAATTAAATTCTTGAAAATGGGTTCTTGAAATTAATAAACTTCAGCATGCCCTAGGGAAATATTATTTTTCGTCTCAGCCCTACATTGAAGGCCATAATAAGGAAAATCGACAAAACTAACCAAAAAATTAAGAGTAAAGAGTTGTCCCTGGTCTTCAACAACGAATGACTATTTCCAGACACTGTATATTATGTTGTCCTATCTCTATACTTCAATGACCTCTGCCAGTAGTAAGTAGCGCATTTGGTAGCGGTTTTCAGCCGAGCAGCGGGTCACGCGGGGATCTAACGATACTCCGAGGGGAAATAAAACTCACCGGTATCATTATAGCGTAAATTAATTGATAGGGCGTTTATGAGCCGGGCGGAAAGTACAGTAAAATAACAAACGAAAAAAAGGGACAGTAATACTTCTGTTAATTATCAGCCTAGTCGCGTTGACCAGAGAGCGAACGTGCTTGAAGAATAGATACAATTAATCGACTAGTATTGAACTGATGCAACTCAGGTTCTAGATACCCACCTCTCGCGTATTTCCGGACTGCAAAAACTCATCTACAGTAACTCAGTCTGACCGACTCAAACGAACTGCTCCAGGTGAGCTATCGCAGTATTCTAATAGAGATTAGCTACTTTATCCCAGCTTGCAAACGAGCAAACGTATGTCTTCTAGCTCATTCGCTTAACTCTGATCTATGATAGGGTACCTAGTCTGACGCCTGAGCTATGAAGGCCAACTGAGCTCTGGCTCTGCCTTTCCGACACTGGCTGTCTATCTCCCCAAACTGCATCGTGTCCTCGAGTATTGTGTATTCTGTCTGACCGCCTTCCCACGCCTACGTTCTGGGCAGCGGTCAGAGCAATTTCAGCGTCTCCTGCATGCACTAATTTTTGGGGGATTTCTTTGGATCACGTTGCCGCCTCCATTCGGCTCTACCTAATTAACTTCGCTTGAGAACGGGAATACGATAAGTGCGCTTGAAATGCCCGCAGCGTTTCACACGCCTCTCGCATTCCGATGTACAGGCACAGACATAGCCTGCTAAGAACCTGTCTACATGTATACAATGAACGTCTAATTTATACAACACAGTTTAGCTCTGCAAAGTTACACGGGGACCAACTCCCCATTAGATCAGTTTTAACTTGATATGCGAGTATCTAAAAGTTTCTACTGTTATTTCGTGTGTCCTGTGCATATTATTTTGTTAGTCACTGCGAGGTAAAACATTCAAGTACGAAGCATCGATTTTCGTACGAATTGCTGCCTCGTAGAGAGGCCTCTTTTTTTATGGGGATTATCGGGCGATTATGTGCAATATATCTCATTAAGTCGATGAATATAAATAGTTTTGCGACTCAGTCTATTAGATTTAGCTACAAAAATGAGTTAAAACTAAAACTCTCCAGTTCCCGAAGGGGATTTCTTATCTGGCAGCTGTATGCTCTTGATTCCTGAACATTTTTCGATTACGACGTCAATTGCAACTGCTGCTCGAAGTCTATCTAATGACTAACATCAAAATTTAATTTTTCAGAAAACCTTTCGTTATGCTTTCTTCATTTTCGTAGGTGCGTTTTTTCACCCATAGAAGCAGTGTGAACAGCGACACGTTTGAATATCTAACATCTTCTATTTTCACTCAATTACAATTTTTTCGGTCTTTTATTTCGATTTTATTTGTAATTTAAATGATATTACGGGGATAATTATGTAATGATTAAGCTATCTATCGCACGAAAGCAGGTGGAGCATTGACAAGCATTGTCATGGGGCCAAGTGTATTGCTAGAAATGATGAAGGCTCGGTTACTTGGAAATGGACGTAAAAAATGTTACTATTTTTAATCCTTGAAGCGCACTGGCGGGTTCCTTTGCGTTTAATGAGGGCAGATAGTACTTCGAGGAACACTAGAAAAGAGGAAAATTGCGTTATGAATGCTTTGTGGCGAGCTTAGCCGAATGAACATCGAGAGGTCTCGTACGGCATGCGCCTTGAGACGCACAACGTGGGCAGCATTACTTGTAGGTTGCATACGATGATAAACTACGGGATTTTTAAAGTTCTTCAAAATTTTTAGCGCTCTCAAAACTATATAAGCTATAGATAATGACAAAATGAAGACATTAAAACTTTACATTAAAAACAAATTTATTCGTTCCAACACATTTGTATTCAGTTAAAATATGTTCCGCATAAAAGAGTGAATTTAAATTTTGTGATATTGTAGTGAATTAGGAGAGTTGTCTCTTGATTATTTCATAGATTTTGTTAATACTGAAAGTGAGTTAAGCCTATTCAACTTTGAATTGTGTATCAAACTGTTGTTGTGTTTTGTGTTTTATGCAGCACAAATAATTGTTTACAGAATAAGTTAATAATGAAGTCGAAGAACACATTACCTGATATTCAATCCGAGAAATTGAGCATGTAGCTTCGCATTTGTTAACGTGACGATTTCGCCTTCATGTTTGTTAGGATGAGTCCCTCTGCATAATAGCGTATGCAATGCTGACGTACGGTTGAGTGCCATTCACTTAATTAAGGTTCTTGTTAAAATCAGAATCTCAGTATTATGTATTTATGTTTCTTTGCTACGTATATGAGACGTGTAGCCGTTCTATAGCTTACCCGTCGTTCTGTTTTTAAAGAAGAGTAGTACCGCAAGCAAGGAACGTCATGGTGAAAAGATTTCAGTTCTCCCATCCGTCAAATTTAAGGTAGATTGCGCAAGGTCTTGGTCTAAAGGAGCAGATAGAATTTAGAAAAAAAAAAAATTAGGCACAATCACACTAAGTCAAGCTCAAATGGTGTTACGAATGAAATTCGTTACCGTGGTCTTGTGGACATTCGGTCAAAAAATGAATAAGAGACTGTCGGTGCTAATGCTTGTACTGCAATTACCAAATTGTTTACCGTACGGGCTCACTTATTCAGATGTACAGGGTGTCTAGAAAAATTAGCTTCTCTGGTACCTAAGCAACTAATTATGAATACCCGAGTCTAATAATAAAAGTATTAAATATGTAGCAGCTCTTCTGAGATGCTTAATTAGTATCTCGGCTACTAAAGGCTACTCTTTCAGCGAACAGGGAAATAATTTTAACGAATAGTGAAGAAATAATCATGAGCAATCAAACGCAGTACTTCTCTTTGAAATTCTTACTCCTCAGGACTATATTTTTGAATGACCAAGTGGGAATTGTGAACCGTTCTTGAAATCATCGGATGATGATCTCTCTAAATATTTAATCTCGTTTCAGTTCCATAAGTTGTACAAATATAGGAGAATTTTAGTGAGGACAAATTAACCTTGGGAGTATCAATTCCCTCGCTATTATGGAAGTAGCATACTGTATAAAATAGAAAAATTAGGCGTTCATTGTACGTACGTAGGCATGTTGTAGCAGGCTACATTGTGGGCTACACTGTATCCAGGCCGTGCGACGGTATACAGCCAGGCGTCGCGTGGGGAACCGTGCACTGGCGTAGACGCCGCATTTTGAGCCGAGCCCCATGCAGAGGTAATCACGCAACGCCGAGGGAAATTTCCTTAATGAGAGAAATCCTAAAGCTGACTTCGAGACGGGCCATCGGTTATATTCCAAGGCTGTAGGCGTGGGAGTGTTCTCGATGCGGTACTATAAGCTCTTGGCACCATCGCAATGTACTGGAGTAGATGAGACTATTTCAGTATAGGAGAGTCAGTCTAATAGGGATAGCGGTAGAGGCCGAACTTGAAAACGCATAGCGTCAGGCTAGGCTCGAAACTGGCTAGGGATTTTGTCGTAGGTCAGAGAACGAGAACTTGCTGGAAGTTAGAGCTTGCTCGAACAAGGAGCCAGTTTGTATTCAAATTAACCTCTATTGAATAGTGTGATAACTCACCCAGAACAACTCATTTGTGGGCGGCCCAACTGAGTTGCTGTATGTGTATTCTGCAAGTCCACAAATGCGGAAGAGTTGGGAAAATAAAATTCTGAGTTGAATCAGTTCATTACTAGCCTGATTAATTGCGTCTAATCTTTCAGTGGGTTCGAGTCTCAGTTAGTGCGACGCTCATTGCTGCGAGTCGTGTGGAATTGTCATTATCCTCTTTACCATGTTTACTGATCGTATTTCCTGTCCGACTCGTAGAGGTCACCATAATTAATTAATTTACTAAATAATTACGAGCGTGTTTCCTTCTCCCCTCGGACTATCGTTAGAGCTCTGCGTGACATGACTGCCCGGCTAGAGCGCTATCAATAATAAAAACGTTGGAAACCGGCTTGAGATTGAAGCCGAGTATGAATAAGGCAAGTAGAAAAATATCACTTACTACTCACAGCATCGTATAATAAACGCGAAATCAAATGATATACAATACGCGAAATATTGGACATTGATTTTTTCGTATAATACGTCAAATGTTACAACTTTGTAACCTTGAGGATTTTAATAAATTTGGTCATTAGGTTACAGATAAGGATATATGAACGTTTTAGAACCATAACGGATTGGGCGAAGTCGATGTCAAACCAAAGTTTTATGAATGTTATAAGGTTGGATATTGGTTTGCCAGTTTTCACTTTAAATTTAAAAGAAGACTAACATGCAAGCCTGCATAGAATTCATTCATATCTAAAAATTCTTAATCAAAATAAGATTGCAAAATTCAATCGTATTACCAGTACAGGAACTAATTCCCTAAACTCTCATCATTTGCAGTCAAAAGTACAAGGAAACCAACATTCAACCAGAGCCACGAAATGAATTACTAGTAGAAAATAATCCACAGTAGAATCTAAAACAACGAACTCTCTATTGGAAAACCAATAACTCCCTTAGTAATTTCGAATGCTTTTTTAGTTTAGAGGAAGAAACTATCCTCTACTGTATAGTAGTAATTCGAAACGTTAAATTTCAAAAAGGGTTTTAATCAATTTAATAATTCCATCAAAATATAAAAATGCGAAGAAAAACTATTGAATTTCAAAAACAGTAATAAAAAATAAATAAGCATAAATTTAGTCACTTAATGAAGCAATTTAGTACGATTCCACATTTATAACTTTCTGCTCACATGTGAACGAAGCGCTTCGAAGAAAACTTTTTCCGCGACTTCTTCGAGTCTTTGTTTCGCCAGCTTGTAGTTGCTTAATTGTTTGAGGTATCAACTTGGTTTGGCACGCTTGAGCCATGGTTAGTGTATCTTGAAGGACAAACTCGATGAAAGTTATCAACCCATTATTGTGATGAGTATAAGTAATGCAATGAAATTTTCTCCAAATGATGAGTAATTTAAAATTATGCACACTGAAATCAATTCATTCTTGGAAAAGCAAAAGTTATGTTCACTTGATAAAAAAGTGTTTCACGACGTTTTCTTATACTTTGAACTGTTGGAACCAAGCTAAAGGAATTTTTAGAAATTCCTCTTAATTTGTCGGCGGGGACAGTTTCCTACATCAAGCTGAGAAATTTGCCAGTAAATTTAAAGAGCAATGCGCCTCATAGCAAACGCCTCCGGTTTTCATGAAACACTCTGTGTACTAGACATCATCTTGCTCTGTCGACGCATACTTATTAGACAACGTCCACCACAACGTTAGAGTGACTGTTCACTGAAACGTTCTGTGCCGAACCCAAAGAATTCTATACAATAATTCCATACCTTCAAGTGATAATATTAAGCTGATAACTTTTTCCTAGTTGTTTATGTAGAATTACTATTGCACCGAGTTCAATATTATGAGTTATATTCTTGTCATATTTTCGAATAATTTACTACAAATCTAACATATTCATTGAAGTGTACATTCCAATATATTGATTGACATATACTGCTGAGCTGACAGGCAAATTTAGTTTGTTCAGTCTCCTCTCAGAAATCTGTAGTTGATTTCTCTCCTCCAGAACTATTTCTTGATTCTAAAGTAGTTTTAGCCCTAGGGACTTATTTGTTGGTACTACACAAATTAATGCCTCTTTCATCGTCTTTTACTGAAAATACTGAGTTCTTATCGTAACAGAATAAAATCGTAACTTTTTGAGGACAACGATGTGTTGATGCTATTAGTTAAGTCATACGTAGGTCGCCGAACATTTATTAGTTCGTTACTAAAATGAACTTCTCCGCTTGAAGTTGTATTCATATTACTATCTCTGTTTTGTCCATTTCCTACAACTGCACTCTGAAAGTGATAGCTTTCCGATGGGAAAATCCGCTAAAAAAATTTCTAACGAACAAAATTGGATCTTCGAGACGCAAAGCTATTAGAGCGCACCACGTGAATCATAAAAGTTTTCCATCACAGATCCGGCGATGACGCCGCGCACAAATTGAGCGCAGAAGTTTCTCCATTATTTGACTCAAATATCAAAACGAACGTCATCGAACCAGTTCAATTTCTTTGCAGTGGGCGAAACTAAGGCGCATGTTTGCACAAACTGAAAGTATGTTCAATAGGTTGATATCGGCACAGTCATTATTTAAAGCAAATAAATTGCATTGGCCATAGCCGGTAAATAGGCTTCCCTAGAGTCATTATATAACCATTTTTTAATTTTTAAATATAGTACCATTCTCTTAGTCGTACAGTAAGGGAAAATTCTCCTTTACGCATTCTTCACTGGCTCCTTCTTTAATGACCTTCTTCAGTCATTTTGTATCACATTTGGATTTCAAATTAATTTTAAATTAGGAATACTATATACACATTATGAAAATCCCCCTTGACTGTTTATTATATAAATATCATTTTAACAGTCTTCGCGCCGCCCCAATGGAAACAAATGTGACAAGAACGCTTCATTAGGGGCCAAATGCTTAAATTGCGCAATTGACACCGCCGTAAGGCAACACTTTAAACAATTAATTTTCTTCAGTACATAAAACCAAGTAAATTGGGACATCCCTCCAAGGCTGCATCATTGCGAGAGTTGTTCGTGCAATGCTGTCCACCGAGCAGACGTGAAGATTTATTAATTTGATTAAAATGGCTTAAGAAGTGTAAAATTGAGAAAAACTAGTTTAAAATTAGACACAGCCTGTTGCAATGAGCGTTAGTTTCATTTTTAACATTCAAGACAGCTTGGAGCTATCAAGTATTTCATATGAATACTTCATTGAACATTGGAACAATTTATGGCCTTGACATCGGTTGGTATTAGCAATAACCAAAAAATCGAATATTTTTGTCGATTGGGTCAGAAAAACAGGATTGAATATAGGGAAGCGCAGTCACGTGGGCAAAACACCTAAGAAACAATTACAGGTAGAGAACAATTTGTTCACCGCCAAATAATTTGCATAGTGAATCAAATGGAGATTCTTAAGAAGTTTTGCAGTAGCAGGCAAAAACGGCATAACGTCTTAACATATGTTAGAATGATTGTCAGAGCTGATTTAACTTAAAAATTCTTAAAATACATAATAAACAATTCTTATCACAGTTTTCGAAGGACCTACGAGTTGACTAGGGAATGAAAATAAAAAGTGCCATACCACACACAAAATTTTCATTCGTTAGGACGCGAAAATATTGTGCAAGTTGTGAATGAATACGAAGACAGACCTTATGATCAGTGTTTTTACATTACCATCTCTGAGGACCGAAAAGTTCATTTCATAAACGGAACACCTACTTGGGTTTTATTCTGAACAGCGGTTGTCAACAGCTGAATGTTTCAAATGGTCTTCGTTAAGGAGAGAATAAAACAAAATAGCTAAATATACCTGTAGACGCTCCACGAAAGATAGTTTTTGTACAACTGGAACTTTTGTAGATCAATTTGAGTTTACATACGAAGGGACACTAGCAAACAAATCCAATACAAGTCATGAATGGAGCAAAGAGAATGGGCATAGACTCTCTCATAATGAACTCTTGGCCACTTTTAAAGCTAGGCAACAATGAGATGACTTTTCTGCTGAGCCTATCCTTGAATATGAAGTCCTTTTTCTGTATCGTCCAAGTGCGTCTGCACTCAAACAAGTCGTTCGTATCACACTTGGATCATTGGATGAAACTGAATGAAGACAACGGGCGTTCATAGAGTAACGTGGATAATAATCGTTTGAAGAATATGCTTACACTTAAAAAACCTCCCTTTAATGTTTACGAATTGTAGTTCATTTGCTGAACCTCGTGAACACGTTTTATTGCTCTACATTCTACGGTGTTTCATAAAATTTAAACTCTAACGGAGAAATTGAATGCTGCGCCAGACAGTTCCCGAACGAGGAGGTACAAAAAAGAACCACGAATTCAACAAGCGTGGCGAATCAGACCTGCGTGTTCAACAACTGCGAGTAATCGATTTTAATACAGCTAGGTATACTGAGACCGGGTAAAGTAATAATTGATAAATAATCACACACACGATGGTAGGGAAGCCCTAGGTTCAAAAGAGTTACTTATGCGCACGTTCACTTCAGCGATTCGTACTAAAACCTCAAAAGGTACTTTGATGGCAGACACTCCCGCTCAAGATGTTGAGAATGCATTAATTTTGAACATGAAACGCCTAAGGGTTTTTCTGGATTACTGTTTTTACTGATCTACATCAGTACTACAAATTTTAAGGTTCACTAATTTGATGCTGACCAGAGAGTTTATACCCAGGATACAACGTTCACAGCGAATGACGGTGCACGAGTTACACTGGATGTAGAATGACATCTGTAGCGGCACATCATTCCTAACATCGCACGTACAGCAACGGCTGACGTCACCGAAGTGTCAATGAATATCGAAACTCATTTCTCTGATTTTACTTAGGAATAAGTTCAAATTTTTGAAGTGCAAATCTGGTGAATTACGGCTTACCTGAAACACCAAGATCAACTGTAAAAAGATGGGAATACACATTAAACAAGGTCATAAATGTATATTTATGTCCACTATCCATGCAACGAAGGCATAACCAGAAGGTGAAAGTAGTTTATGATTGAGAACTTGGAATAGCCAGCAGAATCTCTGAAGATAGCAGCAAAACAGACCGGTAGGTAGACGCTTTGAAAAATGGAAGAAACAGATGCAGAGACAAATAAAAACAATAAATAAATTCTAACACCGATTGCCTACCTTAGCGAAGGAGAGAAAGAGAAAGCGAGAGAGAGAGAACTATAGCCATAAAGTACAAGCAACTACTCTCAAAGAATGTTCAACATTCAGAGTTCGCCAGGTTCGCCCAGGTTCGCGGATAGGACAACCCTCTCATAACATCGGTCAAGAAAACCAAGCTCACAGTGGACATCTTAAAAGCACGTACACTAAATTTAATAATTCATTCAACATCAGCAGAAAATCACATCCTCTTTTTTTCAGAACAGACGAACGAGTGGTGCCAGTTGTTAGAGGTCAACTAAAATCGTTTTTGTTCTTTTACGTACTTGAAAAGAATAGCGTACTGCGCTAAAAATTCCATTCACTTGCTCTAATTTGGCTTAGGTAAGTGTTCAATTATGTATCAAAAGTGTGCTGATTTTTGGTGACTTGGAAACGATGTTGAAAGAAAAATAGACAATTAAAAATTTCAATACAAACATTCAGGCATCTTTTATAATTGGAACGGAATTAAATGAAAACAAAATATACGGATGAAAATTGAAAAAATAAGGAACTTTAGTTTGCAATAGACTATAGTGTGTTGTTTAGCTAGTCTATCAGCGTCATTTGTACATTCATAAAATATTGCTATCATAATGCCCGTTACTCCGTTGTTATACATAGGCTCCGACTGAAAGACGACTTATTCATCGGCAAAATAAAGGATAGCGCAAAAAGAATTGAGAGTGTTGTTCATGGTGATCTTTTAAACTCTGATAAATCAAAATCATTTGTAGGTAGAAAATCTATCGGGCAGCCAAAGAAAGCATCCAGAAGAGATGAACAAAATAAGTTCCAATATGCCTCAGGTGTTCTTCGTGAAATGAGAGTAAAAATGAAATAAATTTGTCGAAGTAGACTGTATCTAAGCCGTTGGCTGAACACAACTTATTTGCATAACCTCGAGTTGTAAAAATGTGGCCTTGAACTTGCAACTCAACATTAGACGTGGTCAGAAGAGCAATGGCAACGAGTTCATTTTAGCGATAAATCGAGGCTTAATTTACATGATCCGATGGCGGATGCCTGTAGAGGAAAAGGAAAAAAATAGGCACCAAAATGAGTAAAACTCAGTGTAAAGTTATGTGGCGGTAGTGTCATCGTTTGGGGAAGACATCTCAAGAAGGTGTTAGGTCTTCAGTGTTTTTACAAGGCAAGGACAATGCTTCTGTGTGCAAAGTCCTTTTGCAGACAATATATCATTCCTAAGTTCGAAAACTCTTTTCATAAATCTGCAATTTTTATGCAGGACATAGCCTTGTGGCACAAGGCCAAAACGGTCGTGTCCGATTTAGAACCAGAAAACATTAGCGTAATGAATAAGCCAGCTCAAAGCCCAGATTTAAGCCCAATAGAAAAGCCTGAAAGACTTTTGGGGAGAGACTTAGAGCTAGATATCTCAAAGCAGTGTCAGAATTGAAAAATTCCATAAAAAAGCGCAAAATTTCTTTTAACGAAATGAGTAAATCAGAATCATAGTGCAATAGAAGATATCAAAGTGCAACTGTGATGCTTCAGGGCATCACGCTAGTTATTATACAAGATATTTTGATTTCGCTTTTCATCCACATCAATTTTTCTATTTAATACCGTTCATCACATTCGGTATAATTTTCAGCCACAAATTGCGCTTAATTATTTTAATATTATCTTAAACTCCCCAAAATGTTAACATTTATTTCAATTTACATATAATTCCTTATTTTAATTTGAGTTGGTATATGCAATCCCCGAGAATTTTACTGTAATTTGCATTTTTGAAATATATGCACTCTGGATGTTTTGAATGGTAGGGTAATTAGATATAAAGTCGTTCTTACCCCTTCAGGTTGGTATCGAAAGTTATGAAGAACATCTAAGAAAGTCAAATCATGGGAGCCGACAGATAGTGGTTGATATTTTCTGATAAAATGATCAACAAGGATTCTTAAGTTTGCAATTACTTTCGAAACAAGTGGGAATAAGAATATTTGCCATGCATCACCTAAGTTAAAATGGAAATGAATTTGAAATATACCAAATTTCAAATTCTGTCCCTAAGAGTGGGTGCATTTCATGTCGCAAGGAGAAAGCTGATGTCACGTTAGAACTACTAGGGGAACAGATTTGATGATGGGCTGTAACATTTCAGACGTCTGAGGCTAGAATAGCTGAGCATGTTTTCTATAATGGGTAGATTGTTAATATATGTTTAACTTTAAAATAAAAGTTAGTTTTTGGAAAAGTGAAATGTGCTCATCGTTGAATTTTTCAAAATTATTTTATTAAAGAGCAATGTAACCACAACACAAACCTTCAAATTGGTTGCAGAAACTACTTTTCTTGCATTTGATAGATGCAATATGGTGCTAGCGCGTGAGACTGTATTGCGGAAACACATCGCCTTAAGAAATAATAGCGTTAATTAGAACACAGTGATCATTCTAACTTCCCTAAAGGTTGTTTCAAGTCAAAGTCGAGCGTTCGTTTTATAGTCCACCCTACATGCTTGCAGTGCCTGTTCTCAGCAGAAACATCAGCGCTGCACGCCGGCCAATGTTCATACAGAATACAGACTGACACCGCAATTTGTACATTTTTGACCGCGCAACAAACTTTAGTGTTAGAACTTCGAAAATACTTCAATGAATACAGCAGGTTAAATCGGCCATACATCTCTTTAAGCTCGCGCTGTTTATTTCTCAGTTGGAGCTTCAAAAATTTGACATAATATTTGTCCGAGCTAAATAACAGCGAGTTTCTGGTAACCGCCGTGAAAATAGAGGCTCAGAGAAAGTGTGTCTCGCACATTCTTTACACTCAGCTTCGAATCCACTTCGAAGAACACTCTTTTCAGCTCCCAGTCGGACAATTCTACAATTGTTATCCAATGTCCATCATTAACGCTTATCGAAATATTTGTGAGGGTAAAAAAATGAAAATAAAAATTAAGTATAGTGAATCTAACTTGACAATAAGAACTCATTTTAGTAGCAAAGATTAATTTATTTGATCCCTTAGCCCGCAGCAACAAGCCATAAAATGATAATCAACGAGAGTGAACTTATTTCTGGAAATGTTACATCCAAGCCAAAGGAGAGTCAGACAGACAGCGCTGTTAGCCTCTTGTAACATGGTACATATTTTTAGCAGTTTGCGGAGTTGCTCGCCGTGAGACCAACATAATAAAAGATAAGGCATTTTCCTAGGCCTCCAGTAAACAAGGCTGTAGAACCATTCTTTTCCTGTGTATTTATGAAACAAGTCTCATGGTAATCGCAGTTCCTCATGCGAAGGAAATGTATCCTCAATAAGTGTTCTTTCGAACTTATAGCAGTTAATAATTTTTCCGATACGCATTGTCTCACTACTGGAAAGAATATATTGCTTAGAAATTTGCCTGAAGTTACGTATAGATGGAAACGCCACATGGCAATCATAGAAAAAGTGAAGGTCATAATTATTGTATCCCTCGTTTCTAGTGAACTCATTAAAACTATTAAGAAATAATTGAATTATATCTTTGTCTTAGAATTTGTAGCTAATCTCAATTATTAAGATGTCGGATCAATTAAGTTTTAATTTAACGGTGAAGACGCATTTAAATCATTCAATCTGTTTCTCAAAATTCGAACGATGTCACCACGATGCTAGTTTGAACACTCGCAGAAAAGAACTCTTAATGAAAAGTGTCCGATTGCTTTAGGAGCTCCTTACTTATCCCACATGCGTTGGAATGAGTAACATTTCGCGAAGAAGAGGTGACTAATTCTTACGCATTTTCAGTGGGAACAACACGTTCCTCAGGAACACCCTCTGAAGTCAAGGATTTACCGGTGGATTTCTACCGAAGTTGGACATTTATAAGGGAAAAATTATTCGAGGTAAGTTCGTTAAATTCGACTCAACTAAGCTCAAATATACGTAAAGCAATCGAAAGTTTGTTGAAAATTGAATTTGTTCAAAAAATTTCAATTCTGTTGCTCAAGGCTCACTATATAATTTCTTAAAGATGATTAATAGATAAATATTATTCTGGTTCATCATGATGTGGTAAGGACATTGACACTAAATGTAGTTACCAGAGTGAAATTTGAAGTGGAAACGTTCATTACCGAAAACAATCAACATGGAATCCTTCTATCGATGCTTAATAAATATGTGTAACTAGATCTACTCGCGAGAAGAAATAATCACTGTGGAAGAATTGAATAAAATCTCGAAGACTAGTAGAAAGGTCTTGGTTCTAAAATTTGTATTAAAATCAGTAGAGCTTTCAAGTGTATTCACTACTCATCGCCAGTATGTAGTATCTGAGAAAGAAAAAATACAAACAGCTTTAGGGAAGATCTGTATCCATGGATAATAATGCTCTCAAAAGTCTTCAAATCTACTTTGGTTGCTGACTGGATTAACTTGAAGTTTGCTAAGAATACAGTATACCCCTATGCTCCGCAACGCGTGTGTTTTGGTGACACTTGGTATCTCCACAGTAGGTGGCGCCACACTGCACATACGTACACAAAACTCGACTACGTCGCTTCGCCAAAATTCACGAATCCTGAGTTTTGTGTAAAACAGCCTCTTAATTCTTAAGTTATTGCGAAAAGATGCATTAAATGTTATGTGGAGATAAGAAGTTTCTTCTAGCCTTCATGATTTTATTTGTTTTAAAAATGAGATTTCCTATAGCGGAGGGTACTCGGGAAATTTTTAGACAGGAATTCCCATCCCCGCCTTACTTCATAATCAAACCTGCAATTTCATCCGAACCAGTAGTACTAGCCCTTCCATTCACCTGAAAGTCAGCGAAGTTCTGTTAAGCTCGATTGTGTCTTCTAAACATATGAGTGCCCCTTCCAGCGAAGATGATCAGAAGCTATGAAATTCACTTATCACATTTCTGCTGTGAATTTTGTGGAAATCAATATTAGAATAGCTTTCAAATCAATTGACACATTAGAGTAACAAATTAGCCTCTGTGAAAGTACAAAGTCTCCAGAAAGTAGTGCATGGTCTCGTTTATAACACTGGGGAACACTCATTTTGTTGCATTAAGAGAAAGACATTTCTATAATTAATTTGAGTGTGCTTATTTCAAATTTGGATTCGGTTTTTGTCTGCANGATGTGTTCAGTTACGTTAGATCACAAATGTGTAAATAAAATATTACACTGGGGAACACTGATTTTGTTGCATTAAGAAAAAGACCTTTCTATAATCAATTTGAGTATGCTTATTTCAAATCCGGATTCGGTTTTTGTCTGCAAGTTACAGATTTCACGCAATTTGATATTTTGATTTTTCGTTATTGTATGAAATTGCAATATNAGCACTTTTCTGACATTTCATTGTCACAACTGTCTTGATTGCTTGTATCACTTCCAATGTCTTTGTCGTCCAATGAAGGCAAACCTTTGAAAACTGGAATAGGAACTTCTTCAGAGTGCGAAACAGGTCGTATAGCTGAGGGAATGTTTGGATATGTAATCTCATGTCGGTTTTTCTTCCCAACACCTGCTGTGTTTACCATGCAGAAATAACAGTCAGTCGCATGATTGTTGGGTTCGCGCCATATCATTGGAACTCCAAAAGGCAGTCCTTTGCGTTTTCCTTTAGTCCAATCTCGAAGCATTTCCTCACAATTGTGGCACACAACATGAGGAGTTGTGTGCCACAATTAAAACGTCTAAAGCTACTCCTCGAAAGCCCTTCACCGAAAAATTAAGTAAAACATCAGATCTTGATACAAAGAAAAAATGGAGACCTAGTCTTGTTAACCTATCAGAAATGTTGAAAAATACCAAGGCAGTTGGGCATGACAATATCAGCCTTCAGTTTATAAAAGACAGNTTCGAAATTTTGACTGGCAGGATCCCCTTAACATCAAATTGCAAACAAACTAGAGCTTGTAGAGAGAAACAAATTACAGATTTGAAACATCCAATCCGTTAAAACATCCAATGCAACTCAAAGTTTCTGAAAGAGTGTTCCCCAGTGTTATTATCAATACTGAAATATTCATTATGAAAGTAAACAACTAGGTTCACAAGGAACAAAAATTGTAAAAAAATTATGAATAAAATATTCACATGAAATCCATCTAATTTTCTTATTAATTCATATCAGTTTCGAAAAAAATCAGGAGGTTTGACTGTAAAGTCAAACACATGCAGATCCCGCAGCACAAAGCTTTGTTATTTTATTCCCTGACGCTCACTGCTAATCATACGATACTACCAAAATTTGTGCCTCTAATTTCTCTCTCGTACTTGAAATAAGATAGTCATGGCCGTGAAGCTCCTACCTCTTTAGAGGCAGGTGAAATCAAATCGAATATGACACAAGTTTGTGTCACGTCCTACAAGTTGTTCTTGCGTTTCTCTCACACCAAGAATCGCTCACATTTTTCTTTCTTCAGCTCCAGGTATAATGCTTTTTTAGATTTCTGAGAACAGGCGAGGAGCTGACTTTTTATTAGTAGATGCAGGGAAGAAAACAAACAACAATGAAACTCGAGAATAAAACTTGGCTGAAATTTTGCGACTCGTGTTTGATAACATTGCTGTGAGCGTTTCGAGATGAGTTCCATCGCCAAGAACATAAATAAAACACGGAAAAAACACCGAAAATTTTAAGTCACAAGTTTTAGAACCCTTGTTTGTCTTCCGTATAAATCAATGCACAATCTAGGGAGCTTGAGAGATTCTTCCAGGAAGTTTATACTAGAGTTCACATGCTGGCGTAGTTATCAGATAATCCATCTCGCATTTGTTTGAATAGCAACCACTACGCATCATTCAATACAATTCCGTATAAAAATTATTTTTAAGATAATACCTCGAAAACTAAGCCATGTGTCCTAATAACGTTTAAATGCTGACCTGTTTACGGAAAATTGAATTTACTAAACAATCTCAGCCTCCAGTATTGTATGAACTGTGCAAGCATTGTTGATTAGAAAATAACGACATCTGTTTGAAAGTTTTATACCGAGAAGAGCCAAAAGCAGCATTCTGTTCAGAAAAGAGTCGCTTTTACAGATTTGTTCGATGAACGGGTAGGCTTCCGCCTCAGGTTTTACTTCATCGCATTAGCTCTTGCATAAAGATTGCTGTGGAGTTGTAAATGGGCTCCAGTCTGTATTTTTCATTCCACCTCAGGAAGCTCTTCGTTACCCCTTGCATTACTGATACTCCCGCTCCAAACAGCACGTAAACTCCGGTTTTCATATTCTCGGCAGTAAATATTTATTCCAGGAAAAATTTTGAAAGGAATCTTTCAATTAGCTCTCCCTGAACTGGTTCGGATTTTGAAAGTACATCGTTAAAAAGTTCATTTTCTTGAGCCTCACTCGTGAAAGTATAGAACGCTCATTTTCTATTCGTTGTTTAGAGATTTAGTAATTCATTTAACAAACCCACGAATGCTACCTGAACATTTCATAGCAGAAATACCAATGCATTCAGTGTAAATATTACTTATGACTGAATTAAGGTATCCAGAACAATTTTTTCGAGAAAAAGATTGACCAAAGAGAATTCGCTTCATCGCAGCATGAGTGGGATATATTCTCTTTTTGGTTTACGCTAAGGAAAAAGATTTTTGCTCGCGGTAAGATTTCCTTTGGGAGTCTAAGCGCAGGACGCTGTATAGCTGACTCAGTCTCGGCTTTACGATGCGCAAAGAAATGCCTCATTGCGAGAATTGTTCAGCAAACCAGGGACGGCCAGACCGGTGTAGGATGCTGTTGTTAAAATCAGGATGATATCGGAAACCTATATATGGATAAATTAATACCTAGCATTCTCACGATGTTCACTTTATGAAGTAATACGACCAAATAGCTTATTATTGAGCCTAAAATTACGTAGAATATCGTTTTTACTGAAATTATACAGAGCTCATTGGTGGGTAAATTACTTCCGTGAAAAGTTATGGATAAAGGGCTGGGAGAAAAATAAAACAAAGTCATATAATTTAGCAGTTTCGGGTGTAGTGTCATGTTAAACAAATCTGTAAAATGAATCATGGCAGGATTCTTCCCGGGAAGTTGTTTCTTTGTAAACTGCTATACGCGCCCTGACAAAAATAATGGGCTTAGATATGTACGATTATTCTTAATTGAACGGATTTTTTCAGCGAAGCTGCTCCTCATCGTGTACCTTGAAGGCAACTATTCCAAAACAAACTATGGTAACCAAAATACTGTCATGTCGTAAAGTATATATAACTGATGATTTAGCGTTCGATTAAATTAATTTACGATTCTACATTCAGTATCCTATCTAAGGCACTGCCACATATGTACAGTATATCAGAAGTGCTTACGCTAGTGTTCTCTATGATGCCGCATGAAAAGTGTTATTCACAAAATATTGCATACAGATACAGTTTGGTCCAAAAAAAGAGCCCAAATTTGCATTGAAATTTCTCAAAAAATAACAACGTCAGGATTTTTTTAAAATTTCAGTGTGTTTGTTTAATTTTGTACATAATTAGTGAAAAATTTGAAAAAATACATTCATGTACATGTATTTGATGCCCAGATTTCTTATATATTTCTATCAAGGAAAACTTAACACAATAGTCCTTTATAATATGATTAACATGTATTTATACAATATATAGTTGGTCTTAGTTCCTTACTATCCACCGGATCCCTTTACATGTCCTTCATTTCTTACCGAACATAATTTATTCCTTGTTCTCAGTGGAGACATAACTCAATTTACTAAATCCGAATTTTCTTTTAACAAATTAACTTCATAAGAGATTCTTTCCTCCTTCACATCTTCAGAGTTTGTGGATGATTAGAGCACACTCTACTCCTCAAATGTCCCCATAAGAAAAAATCGCACGGGTTCAAGGTAATGGTTCACATCAATAATGCGATTGGTGCATGGTTCACTTCAATAATGCGATTGGTGCATGGTTCACATCAATAATACGATTGGTGCATGGTTCACACCAATAATGCGATTGATGCATGGTTCACTTCAATAATGCGATTGGTGCATCTTTCACATCAATAATGCGATTGGTGCATGGTTCACATCAATTATGCAATTGGTGCATGGTTCACTTCAATAATGCGATTGGTGCATGGTTCACATCAATAAAGGTATTGTTGAACACAGCAGTTAGCAAATATCGCACAGCAATCGTTCTATGGCAAGGAGCGCTCTCTCGAATCCACCACAACCTGTTCATCCCGTTTCCGTAGATTTGGGGGAGCTCTGACATGAGATATTTATTTTATGAATTACATGTAAAAGGATTATTATGTAAAGTTTTTCCTAATAGAAATCCTAATTTCATGATAGTGTGCAAGCATAGTTTTGATACCGTTCCCGATAATCATTATTGCATCAATACTGATTTATTTTTTATTCTTACTAAATGTGTACAAAATTAAATAAAAACGATGGTGTTTTTTTAAAAATCCCGACGTAATATTTTTCTGGGATACATCAATTCAAATTCGGGTATCATTACTTAAAACCCACTGTATATATAAAAAATAACGCGGTAGTTATTATTATCATAGAGGGTATAATAGCATCAAAAAACTCGCTGTATATAGAAAAAATTACACGGTAGCCATTGTTATTATAGTGGGTATAATAGTCTCAATTGCTTTATTTTGAAGAAACCGTCGAAAGAAAATTTCATTCAAATTGATAATCCTTCCAACAACCTTTATGTTGGAAGGTTAGGTTAGGTTAGGTTCAAAACCTATCATTCAATTCAAGATTAGCAATTGGAAAAGATGTATGTAACTATGTGCACCTACACATTTGCAAACTGATCAGCCATATTTCCAAAGGATTTTATCTTATTTTTTAGAGTCTTAACGAAGCTATAAAAAAAAAAAATAAGGAAGAGTGGGTCCTGCACGAGAACAATGTTTAAACATGAAAACATTCCCTCCCACGATAGCCTAGCTCTGAAAGTTATTTATATCTTCAATCTATGTAGACCGTTTCATTTCACTATTTCACTCTGTAAACATTCGCATGGTTCAAAAAGTGTCCACTAACTTACAACTTGTTTGAAAATTTGAAATTTGAATTCTTGAAAAAATCCACGGGGAGTAGTCCCAGTATTTAACTAACTATTTAAAAACAGAGAATTCTGTTCGAAATCTTTCCTATTGACTTTCTTTACAAGCGCCAATATTGAACCAAAAAAAAAATTATTCACTGCAAAATTTACACTAAAAAGAGAATTTGAAGCGCAAAGAAAGGTTTCATCTTTCACCCCTACGGAGGTAGAGCCAAGAGTCTAATTTAATTTGTCAATGAAGTGAGACATTTTAATGAGGTTGTTTGTTCGATCATTGAAATTGTTTTGCTCAATCAAAACTCATTTTGATAAAACACTCAATGTTTATCATGAGCTCACAAAGCGCTCAAACAATAAAAAATGTTGTCATACCACAAACATTTCTTAAAGCGTCAACTCGGAGCTATTACCTGCACCGTAGTTACTTTAACTTAATAAATCAACGGTAATCTCTGTTGGTATCAACGTCTTAGAATAATTTTATCGAGGGAAGCTCAATCATATGTAAGCTACACATATATGAGAATTTTTACAGCCTACCTGTTCTTTGTTGTTGGCCTTCAAAGACTGCTGCTGACGTCCTCAATACCGCCAGTATTGACTGGCATAAAAAGCCCGTTCGTCTACCCGATGCGTGCAGAAATGTATTCCTGCTTTGGCATGTGGCAAGCGGAGGGGAATTTTATTGCTGATTCTCAATATCGCTGTTCATTCCTAGCATTTGGTAGGCACAAATGGGCCAGAAATATGGGAGTGTAAATGATACAAAAGCCGCTTTGAATGTAGGTATATGATTGAAATCTGTGTGCCGCGTTTGAAAAAAATTTGAGTACTCGACTTTGTGAATACTAGGGAAACATAGCAAGGAACATTGTTTACAATTATAATTGAAAATCAGGTCATAAAATTACAGCAAAGTGTAAGAACCGTTCGATATTCCTAGAAGTAAAAGAATCATTTGAGTGAAACTTAGCTAATATTTTGAATAATATTAATGAATTAGTGATTCAAAATTTTTTTCGAGAAAGCTGTAGTGTTCGTAATTTAATAAGAAAATGCGAAAACCCCTTACTTCAAAATGTTTGAGAGTCTTTTATGTAACGCAATTTTACACTCTCGTTACAGATATACCAGCTTATCTGCTCCTACTGAAAGACTCATTTATTGAGATGAAAAACATGACCGCGTCTCAGTTCCATGATGCCAAGTCAGAGTAAATGGTCGTAAATTCTGCAGGGAGGCAGCCAGGCACGGTGCAAGGTGTTCTTATTCGGAGCGAAGAGCGTACATCAACGGAATGTACGGAATATACGCTTGGAAAAGTAGGTTCTTAAGAACATCTTTGAGTTAAGATGTTACCGTGGTGAAAAAGTCCTCGTGTGGCACCTCCAGAATTGTACAGGTCATGAACATGATTAGGGTAGAGCGGTGTTTCTGCCGAAAACATATCTCCATGCAGAGCTCTTTTCGTATATTTCAACCTGCCTCATTGAAAGCACCGTCCCAGCAACGAAGCTACTTATCTGAAGCTTGTCTATAGCTGTAGAGTACAGCACTATCACACCTCTTAACCACTGAAATTCTTGCACGACAATGCACCTTCTCATGTGGAAAAGTAAGAAAGTTAAGCCTATTGAGAAAATAAAAACTTGCTCTTAGTAACTGTCTCGTTCAAAACTTACTTAAAAAGTTTATAAATAGATTGAAACTTTTCTTGTCTGAAAGAAAATGGAAGAAATACTGTGCTTAAGCATTAAATAAGTATTAATTCCTAATCTACAAAATTTTGTAGAACCGTGGATCCTTATCTTTTTGTCAAGCGTTGATCTGAGACACTAATACGAATAGTTTCAGTCTAAAATCTAATCTTTTAGTGATATGAGCCAATTTGTTTCTTTCGATGCTTAAATAATAAATTTAAAGTATCTTCTGGTTAAATATGAAGATTTGGCATTGAATATGACGGCAACAACAGGTTTGTTCAAAGCTTACATTATTTATTTAAGAACTCATCGCAAAAGTTTTCCTTCATCCTGCCAATATTGAATAAAGTCGTTAGAGATTTATTTTCCATTTTTAAGAGATCTTGAAAGGGCATTGAAAAATTTGACTAGCCACGTGAAAAATGTTCGTTAATCAATTTGTCTTGAATTATAACTCTTTCTTCCAAACTAGGTGCAAATATTTTCAGGTGATCCACAATGACAAGAACAGTAGCTTGAATCGGATTACATCTTCTGAGCCAATAAAACAAGTCAAAATTTTTCTAAGTAATACGTACGATTCCTAGATATCTCAATAAATGTAATGGAACAAAGTATTTGAGGCATTTGGGCCAAGGATTGGTGCAGTTAGCTAACGCATCGTATAGAGGAATGATGATTACTTTTCTTCATGACCTAATTGAATTCTTTCCGTATGAAGAAGATATCGTGCAGAATATCTTCGGAAGTGAGGATAAGACTAATAGAGTCATGCCACTCGAATTGATTGGTAGCCTGTTTCTAATAAAAGATCGTATTCCTGGCTTTTTGTGAAGCAAAGTCGTTTATTTGTATTCGCGTGGCCGGTGTACTGCCCTCTTGCGGGAAGTCCAAGCGTCGCCTGCACACGCGCGTTGCTGAGCATAAATTAATATCCCCTCTCCGACTGGCTAACGCATATTGCTTCCCCTCTACATAGTCGGATTAGAGCCCATGCTGTAGCAGTAAATTTTAAAGTTGTGGCATCTACTACAACCATAGACCTCAGAACTTTTGAAAGCATATTGATATTGACTATAAGGATGCACACAAAGCAGCACATTCGCTTTGGCAA
>VOMN01061340.1:0-11553 GCA_014899125.1 Orchestia grillus
GTGCAGCTGACCCTAGCTAGGACTTCCCTCGGCGGCTCCAGCTCGCTTTAATGCTGATCGGCTATCAATGTTCTAGCAACCTAGTTAAATGCTTTCGGCGTAATCTGTATCAATGTTTAGCGTTTAATATAAACCAGTGATTTGGTCTTTCGTGTCTTATTCTCCCGAGCAAGTGCTGTATCAGCTGGGTTATAAGCTTCCTTTTCCACGGAAGTACTCCTAGTTGCGTAAAATACCTTGCCTGAGCCGGGATTCGAACCCTGAACGTCCCGGCTGCGAAGACATCACGCTAACCAGTATGCCATAGAGCCCACGACATTACAGCAGTAACTCTGCCTCTACAGCAATAGACCTGCCTCCACAGCAGTAACCCTGCCACTACATCAGTAGCCCTGCTGTCACAGCAGCAGCCCTGCTACTACAGCAGTAGCGCTGCCTCTACAACAATAGGCCTGCCACTACAACAGTAGCCCTGCCATTACAGTAGTAGCCCTGCCATTACAGCAGTAGCCCTGCCTTTACAGTTGTAGCCGAGCCATTACAGTAGTAGCCCTGCCACTACATACAGCAGTAGCCCTTCCATTACAGCAGTAGCCTTGCCATTACAGCAGTAACCCAGCCTTTACAGTTGTAGCCCTGCCATTATAGCAGTAGCCCTGACTCTACAACGGCAGCCCTGCCATAACAGAAATAGCCTTGCCACTTCAACAGTAGCCCTGTCATTACAGCAATAGCCCTGCCTTTACAGCAGTAGCTCTGCCACTACAACAGTAACACTGCCACTACAGCAGTAGCTCTGCCACTACAACAGTAACACTGCCTCTACAACAGTAGCCTTGCCTCTTGAACAGCAGTGGCCCTGCTGTTGGAACAGTTGCTGTCGAGTGCTTAATCGAGCAGGTTGGTGTGGTGTGAGCTGCACTTCAAGTACAGAAAGCACCCTGATTCCTGCATATCAAGTGGCTTTTAACTGAACTAATATGCAAGATCAAAAAATGGATACTTGCCTAAACTTGTTTGATCAAGCGACCTACTCCTTCATTTTAGTCCGGTTATAAAATTAGAGATGAGTTTTGAGAGCTCAAGGTTACTTGGTATAATTTCGAGTTAATTGTTAATTGACTGTTAATTAACACTGTTAATTAACTGCTTGTTGCAGGTGAATTGGGTGCGACTGACGTGCCACGCTGGAAGTGCAGCGTTCAAATGTCGCTCGATAGGTGACGGATGATTCTGTTATAGCTTCCAGCTCAACAATTAAACACTTGCAAAGACCCATACATTTAGTCCCGTTGATTTTTCCGGTTTGCACCCCTAATGAAATATTTCCAGATAATATTTTCGACATTTGGGTCTAAGGCAACGTTTATAAATTTAAATAAATCTGTGAGCTTTCTTTGAGTACAAGTTCTTCAATGTAGAGAGAATGCGTGTAAATATGAGGAAGTTTTGTTAAAACTCCATTGCTCCGTTGTTAGGAGATTTTTTTGACTGGTATATCTTTATTCCTGTCAAATTCTATTTTAAGAATCATATTTTCTTTGTCATAAAATATCGAAAGTTAACGAAAGTAAAAACAATGACTATGCACAGTATTCTTGTTTAGCTATCCTCGTTTGGTGAAAATACAATGAGTTTCTACTGAATATTTGTGAAATTATGATCTTATTCGTGGAGTGTCAAATCGTTATTTCTTCCACTCTAGTAAATATGTATTAATATATGTTGCTTAGGATATTCTACGAAGCTGTAAGTTATTTACTTCGGCTGTATGAGTTCTTTTCATTTTGAAAATGAGCTAAAATGCACGTGAAATTTCAATGCTTCAATGTTATTTATCAAATTGCATGACTGAAGCACGTTTTCCAAACTTACAAGACTCATGTAGCTTACGAATGGATCTAAAGATCCGCTCATTGCAGTACGCATTCTTTAGCAAGGCTTACGTTAGTCGACAATGTTAGAGAGTACCGTGATTACGAAATAGCAGTTGACCTAAAACGAAGATTCATCTAATAAGGGCGAACATATTTGCAATCTCTCTAAATACAAAAAAAAAAAATTTCATCCAAAAACGGCCGAGTCGTTCTACAGCAGTGCCAGATATTCCGACCTTTCTTTTAAATAAGAGTCTTCAATAGACAACAGTAAAATTTCCTAAACTCATTAAAAAATACATGCTATCAAAACTACGGATCGGAAAAACAACTGGTACAACTTTAAATTATTCATCTAATAAAACACACTTGGTCAACTGAATTAATAGGCAGTCATGAAACAGAATTAATCTGGCAATTACACCAGCGTTTGGAGACTCTACACCTCACAGTTCCTACAGGTGTTGCTGTTCCGTGCTTGCCGTTGAAGTTCTACTTCAGCATCACAAAAAAGCACAGAACTTTCCTGCTAATACCTCGTCAACATTTCGAACCTGTGCACCAAGGAGGAGCTGCACTAAAAATGGTTTCCCAGCACGCAGAAACAATTGGTCCTATTACTGTGGCTAACCAGTACACCATGGACGGAATCTTCACATTGCTTGGTTTTGGGCCATGGACCGCTCTTTGCTGTTCGATGAGTTTTCTGGGTGAGCTGAACGAACACATCATAGCGACACTTTTTGGAATGACACTTTCATTGCTGCTGCAATTTCCGCAAACACTTAAGAAAATTTTGACGTCTAGACTCTTTTGCCCCTGAATTTGCAGCACCAAGCCGCACATGATATTTCATAAGCGGAAGAGACAAAAGCGTCATTTCTCAAACTTACTCTGACTGCTCCACTTGAAGAACTGTAATTCCCCGATAGAATCAATTGAATTTTTATAGTCTGTGTTAACTGTAAAAATAGAATAAACTCTATTGGTACCTCTGTGCCTCTTTGAATTTGGACCGAAACCAAGCAAATGCACTGTGCAGATACGAGAACGAGATGGGTTTTTTTATCACGAGAACATGGGTTCTAGAAGAGAACAATTCTGCTTAAAAAATGACAGAACTGGTTTGCAACGTACTTGAATCATTCATCTTACATTTATGGTCATGATTTGAGAACACACTTCTCTCTTCTTACATTCCAAATTTAAATGTTGTGTCAACGCTTCTATTTAAGTGGGCGAGCGAGTTTGTTTAAAAAATAACTTATTTGGTAGTTTAGCTATTCTTTGGTAAAACTTTGCGAGAACATAATTCAATAACTAACTAGCGGTATTATCGTATATTATAACTAGCNATATCTAGTTATATCAACCGATATCTCACACGAACGCTGGGTGCACACTACGTTCATAGAGGTCACGATCTGGAAATTAAAATTCTCAATCGGTACAGCTGAAGTTGGGATGAAAAATACAACGAACTCACTGTGAGACTAAGGTATTAATTGACGAGGTGTTATCCCATGCTACCGAAATTTGTTTCTGCTCTCAACAGTGGAAGCTCTGTTCGCTGTGGTGGCCTATGGCGCCGACTTCATTGTCCCTCATCATCACTTCGACTGCCTGGTACCCGGCGAGCTCGGGTAAAGTAACGGCGATGCATCTTTGCAGTTCATTTCTCCTTTTTCGCGGCTTTCGCGCATGTTGGATGCTTTATGGGGATATTATAAATTCGATACATTACATTATTAGTCATGGAATGTATTATTATGAATAGGGATATTATGAATTAGACGCTTTGGAAAACAAGACCCATGAAAACGAGTGAAAGTTCAGCTGTTAACATATATTTTGAAAGGTAGTGCAACCTAAAACAAAGGCCGGTAGTGCAAAGGCATCATGCAAAGACTGGTAAATGTAGGACCGTAAAAGTCTTGATGCACTTACCTCTATTTTGAATTATCGATGCACGAATGCATTTATACTTTGCCTAAGTATAAACTCTTTATGTTCATATGCACAATCATTTACGTTTCAATTCTTTTACAGTTATCTGTAATAATATCATTAATTAGCTGTAGCAACGTTTCCTAATATTTCACGAAGGCTAAAAGTTGAAAAACTTTAGCTATTTTGATACACCAGAACTTTACTTTAATAAAGACATCACCGTTTCATTCTTCATATTCAGTTGCATGTTCAGCTCTATGTTTTCGGTTTATCGTCTTTACTTTATATTCAGTCGCATGTTCAGCTCTATGTTATCGGTCAATAGTTTTTATTTCATAAGTAAATTTTAATCTCTGCATGTATGACGAAATATTCCACGAATTTGTAAAATAATTCAAGTTTTTGATTACTCATCGCATCACAGTGAACGAACAGCTGCCATATCAGAAGTCAAAGTCTACAGCATTACAGTGATTTGCATTTTTTATTACAGCTCTGTATTCTTATTAAGTGAAAATACAATTTACTAAGAAAAACGTGGGTCACTTCCACCTAAATGAATAATATTCTCCTTCTTTCAAACGACACAAATTTATTCAGTACACTCGTGAAACTCACGTGCCACCGTTAATACAAGTAAACTCGCGTGCCACCGTTAATACAAGTAAACTCGCGTGCCACCGTTAATACATGTTTGGTAAGCACTGAAGCATACGAATCCGAAAATTTTTAACGTACGACAACTCAAATTCAAATTACAGATTATTATTTCTGTTGAATTCTTAAGAAGTTCAGCTTTTTTATTATTTTATAGCCTTTTTTCTACCGTAATTTTATAATTGTATCAGGTATGTGCAAAGAATCCCACAATGTTTTTATTTAATATTTAGCTTAAATTACGTCCTAAGATCAGTGAATATGGTTCCCTCGTAAAACTAGTCACGGTACAGTGAATGTTTTCTCTGTTCTCAAATCACAACTTCCCGCTGAACGGTAGGCCAGTGAATTGGGCATCACAACTATAGAAGTCTCAACGGGACGTCCATTGTACTCATTGAAAAACCTGTTTGTACCATGCTTTGTATGTGACTGATTTCGTAATGAACTATTTTTCTTTTTCTTTTCTTGATGTTTAGAGATAATGATTTCAGATTTTTAATAATAACAAATTCAGCTTTGTCAAAGACATATCCCAGTTCATTTACCTTGCATTTAATTTTTTTTAAATTAGATATAATTTACGAACACTCATATTCATTTCATTTATGACAATTTAAATCGAGTAACGCAAATGGAATTTCAATTAAGACAGATCAAATTAAATTCATGTGTAAAACTTCATTGTTATCAAATTAAAGTTTATCATTCGCGATAAATCGAGTGGAAAGTGGAACATTGCTGGGGCTCCTGGGCCGCTGGTGTAATGAACATTTTGGCCTAACGCCATATGGGCACGATCATACGCACCACGATGTCCACACCACAAGCTCTGCTTATAAACCACAAATTACGCCCATGTCTGCATAGAAGGACTAACTGATGAAGTTGTTGAAGTTGTTCTTCATACTCATACATAAATCCGTCCTGGGGAGTTTTCACCCTCGATGAATTAGCGCACGTGCGAATTGTTGAGAGTAGGAAAAATATTTCGTCCGGACTTAGCTTGCTCTCAATGCTCTGGTTTTCCTAGTTTTCTTACGTTCCACCACATCTATTATTTTCATTTCTATTGCTGTATCTTAAAAAGTAAAAAAAACTTTTTTACATTTTTATTCAAGTGCATGAATGTAACTCTAACACTGCAAAAGGTGATATTTACTCTATATTTGCCTCACCTTTTGCTCGGTTTTACGTTCGAAACGCGATGTTAGTTCACATCATGACACCGTTGATGCGTCAGAATGACTCATTCTAAAATTTCAAATCACTATAACCAGCTTCATTGAAGTTGATTCAAAAAGGCTTGGAATAGTTTATTCCCATTGCGAAATGCATTAACATGCCATGTCATATCAATGATAAATGCGAAATACTCCCTGAAAATCTCTCAATGTTGCAGCTCGCCAGGCTCGTACTTGGAAGACAGCTGTTCCGTTGTTCACAGTAATGGAAGTCAGGAGCCTTGCCACCGCTTCATTTACAACACGACCAAGTACACCAACACCGTCACCATGGAGGTCAGTCATAAAACGAACAATATATGATGAATACTTTCGGCAATTGGAAAATCCCTTTTCGAATTCTGCTTAGATCTAAAATTAATTTAAGTTTACCCGCCACTAATACACACATATATTTTAAGGAATGTTTAGAACAAATCCCGCTTAATTTAATTTCGATCACAATTACGAAACCTAAATATAAAGCGACGTTTTTAAAGAACAAATTATTAAAATATTTTCCAGTCCAAGTCTGTTGAGCCAAAATGAGTGAGGTTTACAGTGACTCAAGAAAGATTTCAAAACAGCAGCCTTTGGAGGATACATTGGGCGGGGAAAAAAGGATTTCAAGATTAAAATGGAATATACCCCTCGCCGTATCGTCCAGAAAATGATTGCTCGATTAAGACAATGAGGCTCCAGGAGAAGACGGCGCGTGTGCGCGCTGGCGGCTGTCCGGAGCGCAGTCGCAGGGCGGCGGTGTGTTCCAGCCGCAGACCCCCTCATTGGAAGACAGCAGTCGAGGGTTAGAGCGTGTCGGGCACATGCTCCTACAGCAGAAGTTCATAGGCAGGACTGGAAGTAAATGTGCACTGGTCATTGGAAAGCCAACGCAGAGGAAACTAAGTATTAATTCCACAAATGGAATTATATAATTTTGCTCCATTCAAATGCATATACCTAGGCTACTTCTCGCCATCACACGGAAACTAGGGGCGGTGCAAACGGCAAACCAGAGACCAAGACCAGAGCAATTAATGGCTGAGAACTATTGTAAAAATCGAGGCTAGGGAAAATAAAATATTCATAAGAAAATTAAAGAAATTATAAGCATTTAATTCTCACCTAAGATTTAAATTTCACTTGGTGCAATTCGGCTATAAGGCAATAAAGAATGAAAGAGACAATAGGCAGCAAGTTTAGACTCCAATTTAGATTGATTTAAGGTTCCGAAAAGGAGAAATATTTAACAGGCAGCGACCTAATAGGAGTCAAGTGTGAACTTTTCATATGATTTAGGTAACCTCGCAATCAAGTTTCAACGTCATAACAGACTAGGTTAAGAGCGCTCCCTCTCTGAGAAACACTATAAAGGTTGGGGTCTTTATAGGTAAGGAACAATTTCAGGTAAAAAATAAACATAAGGAAATTCAATCATAAACACACGAAATAAATAAAAAGCAGAAAAATTAAGAGGGAGAGTTTACCACGCCGCAGTCCTTTAACTAGGTAGAGTTCTACATAGCTTCGCGACCAAGCCGTCGAGACCAACGAGATACTCTCTAGAGTCGACGCCGCTGAGGCTTGCTGCCTTTACCTTCACTATTGACGCTGCTGACTTTACCTCCACGAGAAAAATTTGAGGTTTAAGTAAAATAGTAAGTTCTCGTTCCATGGTGTAGTGGTGAACGTGATGGCCTCACAGCCGAATGGACGAGGGTTCGAGCCTCGGCTCAGGTGGGTGGGGCTTTTCACGTCACCACGGAGTACTTCCCTTGGAAAAGGAAGTTTAAACCACACATTCCTCACATCCCCCACCACACCAGTAGTTGTAAGGCATTTAAAACCCAACGGTAAAACGTGTTGGAATGAATAAAGGTTCTTTTTTTTCTTAATCCTCGGTGGAAATTTTTCAAGATATTTAGTCGCTTAACTACTCAGCGCCAGAAGTTTACTTCGGCTCATCCGTCAAAAGCATCCAACCGTCGGAGTCGCCGCTCTCGTCACATATGAGCACGTTTACTGGGGGTGGAAAACAGTTTGAAATATTTTCCCAGTTTTTCTTCACAATTTGACCGACAAAAGGGAATTTTGCGAAATTCGTATGAGGAATTGAGGGTCGTTAAATTTCAAAATAATAAACATAATGCATTTTGATCCTTCCTCGAAAGGTCAACGAAGACAGGTAACTAAAATCGACTCAAATAAACCTGATCGCTCACTATCAACTGCACGGACCACTTGTGACTATGTCGCTTCCACCTGTGAGGTGATCGACCTGGCTATTTAACTCAAGCTCGATGAATGATTCCAGTCGGATCTTTCACATATCTCTTTATGAGAAAAATGCCAATATATATTATATTCCGATCCAATGCCAACCAGTGAGTCAAGCACGTTTAATTCTTTAAAAAAAATCGTTCGAAATAACGCAAGTTATGATTTGGGAAACACTTGTTCACATTGACGCAACGACGATGTTCAATCGAAATTCTTTTCAAAGGTTTGTAAGAGATAACCTTCAAAAAAATGCACAGCAATAAAATTGCGCCGAAGTCGTCTGTACCAGTTAAAAAATCAACTGATCCACAAAATATTACCAGTAAAAATATTTGTGTACTTTCGCGTAGGACTGATAAGGTAAGACAAAATTTATTTATTCACCGCGTTTCCTTTATTGTTTAGATAAACCTCAATAAGACACATTCTTTCAATGGTGTCGCATATGCTAGATTCATTGGAAATTGATGGCCGTTTTACAAATTATGCTTTGAAATGTAATTTTATCATCTATAGTATTTTCGTTGCGCAGTTTTCACAAGCTTTAATATACTTATTGATTGATGTATGCTTTTTAATAATTTTCTACCTATTTCCTTTAGAAAACATTAAAAATAATCAGCCCATAATTTTGAACATGAAAAAATAACACATTTCCTTTTTCTTACGAGTTCTAGCATGGTCCCAATGCTTCCTAAAGCGTTGCCAGCATCAGCAGAGTACAGGGAGGAGGTCTCTCGAGTGAAAGGATTCGCTGTCGAGGGTCTTGAGCAGCAAACGCCCTCAAATGTATCTTGTCAAGAGTGCTGGACCGTCCTCTACCTTATTCATCTCCCATGCTTTCATAACCTTTACGAAATTTCTGAAGCTCTCTACTTATCGTTCTATCACCTCTGATACCTGTCACCTGTGATATGTGTCACCAGTATCTATCAACTGTGATAAGTATGGGTCACATCTGCTCTAACATTTTGGTCATCACTTGAAACATGATGGCTGGCTAAGGGTAAATGGGTATCAAATGTAAGATAGATCACGTAATTTCATCATTTGTTCCCCCACTCTCCTCACCGAGGTTGCCATTAGCTGTGCTTACACTTTGGCCACTTCTATAAACATGGACAGCACGGGCTAAAATGGCTATCAAACGACAACTAAATTATTTTCATTTCATCCCTTGTTTCTACCGCTCTCCTTGCCGCATTGTCATTGGCTGAGTTCATGGCTCTTTACTTCACTAACATCAAAGCTTTTGCTTTACAGTTCGACTTGGTGTGCTCCAGGGAGTCCTTGAGATTCGCTTTCCAGCTCATGATCACAGCAGGAGGCACCTTCGGAACACTCTGCTCAGCCATCATGGCGAATAAGTCAGTCACTAAATGTTACTCATGAAAATATTTACTCATTTGAATAGGTATTAAATGCGTCCTGAGAATTGAAGGTAACGTTCGGTAGTAGACGTAGGAGGAAAATTGCTCGGAGTTGATGGAAAGTGTAGAGAGGACAATCGGTGTACACAACACTGTGCGTAACTCAGACTGTACGTAACAACTTTTCGATTGTGTGCTTGTACACTGAAGCTATAAGGTCGAGAAAATTGCTTGTATTTTTATCTGGTAGTAAATCGAATGAAATTCAATGCAATAGTTTAATTGTGGCACGGATATCCCATTAGGAAATAATAGCCCAGTGTTGCTTACTTGTTTACTTGGTTGGTCCGTCCGTCCGCCTCTGGGTCACGCTTTTGATTTAGATAGGAAAAAATTCCAAAGTCCGTATTTCTAACTAATCAGCGAGACTGTCACCGTATCAGTAATACTGCAAATTACACTATTTCATGTCAGAGTTACCGTAAATAAGAGGGCATCTTAAGAAATTAACATCATCTGTCTCGCCATTTTTGGCGGGGCGCGTCTACTTGTATGAGTAATAATGTGAGAATAGAAGGGGATTTCTGTACAGAGTTCTGTACTCTAAAGGAAGGAACTTACTTTACTGAGAGAGCGATGAAAGTGAAATATTTTTAGATGCATTTCTATAAGAGCCATATATTTTCCTACGTCGAGTGCACTTAAATGCATTCGAACTTTAAAACAAACGTCAGTAAAAATTTTCCTGCGAGACAGATGAAGTTATGAATAGAGGCAGATCTGGCCCATAAAGACAAGGATTACAGACTATAGTCTGTACCATTCTATAGATCCGTAAGTTTGGTCAGCAGATTTCAAAAAAGAATAATAACCTTGTTCCCCACGAGCAAATTATAGGGTCACATATGGTCACAGGGATTTTCAATCAGTCGTAAATAGGCCCTTTTTCAAATTACTGCAATTTATTTGTAATGACTGAGTGTTCTCCCAGCTATCGATTAGACTTGTTAGTTTATAAGTCCAATCAACTTTCCAAACACCTAAAAAGTGGTGTACACCGTGGTTTACTTAAAACTTGTGTAGCTTTCGACCTGACTGTGGTAGCTAGCGCCTCTAAATTCTCTACCCTCGCCATTATTAGTCCCTTAGGATAACTCTGCTCGTACAACGCTGCTCGTACAACGCTGCTCGTACAACGCTGCTCGTACAACGCTGTCCATGTTTAGGGCGGGCGGTGGGGACCGGTCTTATATCTAGTGCTGGTCATGCGCGAGATTGCTGTAGGAGTATGGGTCAAAAGAATGAAAGAAAAATAGATTATAATTTTTGTTTACTTTCCCATTCTATCAATTGATAAACCCCTTGTTTCCTTAGTCTCAGATACTATAGGAAAAGGATTTTACTGGAGTAATTTATTAATAGCCAAAAATATCGGTGAAATTGAAATAGCTTAGATTGTAACACTTTATGCTCATGCAAATGCTCGTCCATTTTCAGTGTGAAAATATGATGTAATCCAGAAAAGTTTGATTAACGAAGAATTAAATTCTTGTGTCAAAATGATATGCTCGTATTTGCAACACGCGTAACTTTTAATGAAAAAATTTCAACTTTACGCGAATGAAACTATGAAGACAATCTCGATTTATGTGTATGTAGGTGAATGAATAAAAAATGTGATATTATTACATGTCACTAGGCATACATCATAAGAGATTGATAATAAAGTAGTCTTGAATAGCTTCATATAAATTACACGTTCTGGAAATGGCCACGGGTCTGCTAATGTTTCCTGCCACCCTTCATCAACTCTAGCTACCAAAACTTATTTGCATCACTACGTTCGAATCGAATGTGGAAATATGGATTAAATGAGGCTTGTTGTACAGTGAGGACGCAGGGTGTGGAGGACAGACACAGTGGATGCAATGCGTGTCCGATACATGGTCAAAAGTTCTGTCCAAATAACTTAATCATCATTGAGTCATCTCATGGAACAACGCCCCAAAAACTTGTAGCGGTGCTAAATATACCTTGGCAATATTCAGACGATTTCTGACATCAATTGCCTTCGACAGAGATTTTTTTCGACGTGCGCGAGAACGGAATCTCGGTTCTTAATTAGGAAGTGCTCGAACTGTTTATTTGCATACTGGGTTAGGTTAGGTTAGGTTGGGTTAGGTTAGGTTAGGTCAG